>PVJO010030473.1:0-15462 GCA_004026905.1 Hystrix cristata | reverse complement strand
ATCTCGTTTGTTCTTGGTCTCTCCCGACCCCACGAGGATCCCGCGCTTGGACGCCCCCGCCGACGCCCCCCCCACCGCTGCCACCATTGGTGTCGCCTGGCTTCCCCCGCGCACGCGCACGGTGGTATTTCCCGCCACGCTCCCATACCCCCCCATACCTGGTTGGTCACGTCCCCCGGGAGGCCCCGGATCAGTATCTTGCGGCGGTTACGGAACTGTCGTTCGGTGTGTTCCAGGCGTTTCCGGATCTCTTCTGGCTCTAGCGGCGGCAGCTCTTCTTCGGGCGCCCGGCGCTCCGCGGTCTCAATTGCTTCAGCCTCGGCCCCAAGCTCCGGGCTCAGCGGGGGCCGGTGAGTAACGGACACGTCGGCCGCCATCTTGGGAAACCCGGCGCCTTCTGGGACCAGCGAGCCGGGGCGGAGCGGCATAGAGCGGCAACGAGGACGCGCCCGCCGATTGGTCGAGAAAAGCTCCGCCTCCCTCCAGACCCCTTTAGCCCATTGGCTAAAGCCTAGCCACCCTTTCAGAGCAGGAGACGCGTCAGTGTCGCCATAGACAACCCCCCCGTCGGCCGCTGCGGTGCTCTTCAATAGAAGCGTGGAACCGTGGAGAGGGCCCAGCGCCGCGGGTGGAATGCAGCCACAGACTGCGGAGTTTAGAGGCTTTATTGGTGGGGAATTCCACATTACAGCCAAAGACCCAGCCGTCTTTGGCCCAGGATCCCTGCCTCCCCCGGCTCAGGACGCCTCTTCCCCCGATGTATCTTGAGGCTGCATTTTCGTGAGGGGCACGCTTTGCTGCTTCACGTGATAGATGCCGCACTTTTTGTGCCTCCCGTAGATGTATAGTAAGGCCACTGAGACAGTGACCGTGCCCAGGACCGTTAACAACACCAGGGAGATGGTGACCCAGGAGGGGTTCCGATCTGCGCAGAGAAAGCTGGGAGTAAATATGTGTGCCCGGAGCCCCCGTGGGCTTTCTCCTCCAGAGCCACGGCCCCTCTTTGGCTTCTTGCCCCGGGGGCTGGCCTTCCGGCAGCGACAACTGACTTTATGGTGTAACTCGACAAAGAGGAGGCTAGCGATGGGCACTGCATTCCTGGAGCCTTCTTGCGAACAGCCTCGAGGCTGGGTTGCCCTCGGGCCTGGCACGGCAAGACATTAATAGTACTGTCTCCCCACCCCATATGCTGGGGACATTTGGCCTGGACAGCCTTGGGTTTTTTGAGACAGTGTCTCGTGATATAGTCCAGGCTGGCTTTGAAATCACAGCGATCCTGCTACCTCAGTCTCCCGAGTGCTGGGATGACAGGCAGGCGCCACCACGCCCACCCGGGACCCTCTGTAACCACCAGGTGATCAGACAGTCCAAACACCCGAGAGGCAGAGGAAAGTCAAGACAAGACAGGGTTTAAAAGGCCCGAGTGACCAACTCACCCAGGACACGCAGCCGGACAGCCGTGCTCCTATATATGAGCTCTCCAGCCACTTCCAGGGTGGCATTACAAATGAACTGGCGACCGTCGTCGCTGTCGGTAGCAGTCAGCTGAAGCTGAGCGGGCTTCCCCGGAGATGGAGCTGGAACCCCATCCAGCACGACCTGGACTCGGGGTCCGGTTGTGCAGGTCACATTCACTGTGGACCCCTTGGGGACGTTGGTCTCACTCAGGCTGAGAAAGGGCCCTAGGAAGCCTAAAATTTTGGCAGAGCATTGCCCAAGGGTTTTAGTAACCATGACCCTTCCCTAGGTCAAGGTGCACTCTCTTCCCACCTGTTTTCTTCTGAGTATCCACACCCCGCTTGCTTGGCGGCTCCTACCCAACTTGGGGAGCTCAGCAAATACTTTTCAGGTTACACAGGCTTCACGCACACTACAGTGCCTGTTCGGGCACCTTAGGCCCTGGCTTTCCTACTCTTTAATATCCACCCCACATGCCCCGCCCTCTGTCTGCCGAGCCACGCCCCGGGCCCACTGAGGCCACCCCCTTTGCCACACCCCCTCTTACTGAAGACTGTCGTCCAATTCTGCGCATAGCTACTGACACCCCCCACAGTCACATTGCACAGAATCTTCTGGGTCCCCTCCTGATCCACGCGGACCGTGGCTGTGGCCTTGAGCGTGTCGCCGATCCTCATGACTGTAGGATTCAGCGTCTGGTTGCCCAGAGCCAGGTGCACCTGGGCCTCGGAGGCCGGGAAGAGCCCGTCCAGATGGCAGTCCACCGGCCTCGACATGCCCACCTCCAAGAGCTTGGGGGCCAGCAGGTGCGGGGGAGTCGCGGGCAGGGCTGGGGAGAAGGGTACATGTAAGCAGGTAGCCAACAGGGACAACTTTATCCCCAGAACACGGTCCTCTGATTCGTTTTGTTTGTTTGATTTGTATTTTTGCGACAGGGTCTCCATGTAGCCCAGGTTGGCCTTGAGCTCACAGTGATCCTCTTGCCTCATCCTCCCGAGTGCTGGGCATGTGCCACCAAGCTCTGCAGTCCTATTCACAAGGTGACCTTTCAGCAAGGATCACCCCTTCCAAGCACACCCTCTTTCCCCAGAGCCCCTTTCCTCCGAGTCTACTTCCCCAACGCCTCACCGAAGGTCCGCAGCTGCCTGGCGGCCGAGGTGTTCACGAACAGCTCCAGGCCTTCGGATCGTAGGTCCAGCTCCGTGTGGCACGAGAAGTTGGCGCCGTGGTCACCTCTACCCACCGGCATGGTGGCCGTGACCTCGGCGGGCTCCCCGATCACCGGCTGCCGGCTCAGCTCTTCGTCGCCCCGGAGCAGCACCGCAGTGAGCCGGTTCCGGGGCGCTCCGCCCACCACAAGGCAGCGCAGAGTGACATTCTCACCCACAGGCTGCCAGGGAGGCAGGGGGCCCAGCTCCACCTGCTCCGGGAACCCTAACAGAGGAGGAGGGGACAATCGCAATTGTCAGCCGGCCAGTTTAATGGGTCTCGTTTTTTGTTTTGAAATGGTTTTACTGAATCACCCAGGCTAGCCTTGAACTTGCCATCCTCTTGCCACCCGCAGACTCTTAAGTACCTGGAATTACAGGCAGGACTGCATCAAATTGCTAAACTGCCCTACTAGGCTGAACTTGTGACCCTCCTGCCTCATCCTCCAAGAGTGCTGGGATTGCCAGAGTGCAACAATGTCCTGGGCCTATTCTGTTCTTGTAAATGCTGTGAAACTCTGGAATGCTCCCTGAGAAACCAATGATGGGCGTGGGGGGTAAAGGAAGGGATCTGGCAGACTGGGGATTTAGCTCAGTGGTTAGAGTGCTTGCTTAGCAAATGCAAGGCCCCAGGTTCAATTCCCTGCACCAAAAAAAAAAAAAAAGAAAAAGGAAAAGAAAGGAAGAGGTCTGGGATCTGGGAGCTGGGGGTCTAGCTCAGTGGTTGAGCATTTGCCTAGCAAGAATGAGGCCCTGGGCTTGATCCCTGGCACTGGCACTAGCCAAATAAATAAGAAGAAATTTTTTTTGAGTCAGGGTCTTGCTAGGTAGTCCAGTTTGGCCTTGAATTCACTATGTAGGCCAGACTGGCCTTCAACTTGCAGCATTCCTCCTGCCTCAGCCTCCCAAGTACTGGGATCACAGGTGTGCGTGCTACCACACCCAGTAATAAAAAAAAATTTTTTGCAAAGGCTTGTTGAGACCCAAGGTAATTGGTTTTGCAGCTCTGCCCTAGTAGTCAGCCGAGATACATCTCTCCGTCTGTCTCTGTCTGTCTGTCTCTCCAGTGCCCAGGTCCAGGACTGAGCCCCAACCCCGCCTCCGGGTGTATCCACTCACGGTACACGGTGACTTTGGAGGAGGCTGTCGCCTGCGAGCCACCGCACAGCACGGAGCAGATGATCGTGCTGTCCTCGGTGAAGTTGCTGAGCCAGAAGGTGGCCCAGCCCTGGCTGCTGCTGTTCAGCTGCTTTGACAGGGACGTCTCCAGTGTGAGGAGTGAGGGCTCCGGGCACTCAGTGCTGCAGTTAACCAAGACAGAGCCGCCAGCAGGAAGCACCACGGCCGAGGGCTCCAGCCGCAGTGGGAACTCCTGCCCCTGGGCACCTTGGGGAACATGAGGACGGCTTCCTGTGGTTTTTCCGTTGCCCGCAACCCACCAGCAGCAGGTGCCACCTCCCTCTGAGACATGTGAGGAAGGCAGCGGATCACGGAGGGGCTGGCAGGGCTGAGTCAGGCTGGGGGACCGCACTGATTCAGCCATCAGGAGGAGGTGATCAGAGAAGGTGGCCAGGAGGAGGAGGAGGCGGCCACCGTGGCCAGGTTTTATTTCTAGACAGGGTCTCACTGTATAGTCCAGGCTTGGCTTGAAATCACTATAGCTCAGGCTGGTCTTGAAATTGCAGCGATCCTCCTGCCTCAGCCTCTTGAGTGCTGGGATTATAGGCATATACCACCATGCCCAGTAACTGTGGCCAGTTTTGAAGTGTGAATAAAAGTTTGCCAAACGAAAGAGAAAGTGATCTTAGCAGAGGGGACCACAGAGGCAAAGGCTGGGGTCAGAGCGGTGCCGGAGAAGACAGCACTGTGTGTCGGAGAAGCACATGTCACAAGCAGGGATCTCCTCACACCCAGGCCAAGTCCAGGAGCTGGAACTTTGTCCCGGATGCTGCCGGAGCCCTGGTCAGGTCTGAGTGTAACGGAAGGTTTTCCCGCAGGCTGGGCCTAGTGTGGCCACACATAGGATGCTTCTGTTTCTTCTGTTCCCAACCCTGGTTAAGGGCCCAGCCCCAGCCCTCCCGGCCCTGGCACCTTACCTCGGGGCAGCAGACAGCAGAGCAGCAGCTTGGAGACCCACAGGGTGGCACGGGCCCCCCACAGCAGCCTGGCAGGCGTCATGGTGGCCACCGAAGAGGAAGGCGCCTTGAGGAGGCGCCTGCAGGTGGGGAGGGGAGGCGGAAGCCAGCAGGAAGGATTGCAGAAGTCCGGGCTGCAGATTGCCTGGCCCAGGGCGGGGAGAGGAGGCTCTGGCCCCTGGCCCCAGAATGGAGATTCGGAAGGGACTAGCAGCCGGAGCTGCCGGCAGCTATGGAGTCTCAGCTACCAGGCTGATACCCCAGGAAGCCTGCAGGAAATTGGCAAGTGCTTTCAGTCTCCAGTACTGAGAAATGGGCGGAGGAGGGGGAGAAGGGGGGAGGAAGAAGCGGGGTGGGGGGCGGTGGTGGTTGTTCTGGGAGAGGTTGGTACAGCGACTGCAATCTGCTGCAGAGAGGAAGTTACTGGGGTCACCAGTGGTGTCTTTGAAGCCAAAAGGTGAGATTTACTTTTATTTTTTTTTTCTTTTCTTTTTTTTCAGTACTGGGGATTGCCCAGGCTGGGCTTAGACTTGCCATCTTCCTGCCTCAGCCTCCCAGAGTACTGGGACTGTAGATGTGCACCACCACGCCTGGCTTATTTCGACTGTTCCGTTCAGTGCTATTTAATACACTCACATTGTTGCTTAACCAATACCACTATTGTTTCCAAAACTTTTTCACCCCTCCAAACTGAAACTCCAAGCCAGGAAAAGTGGCACAAGCCTGCAATCCCAGTGTTAGGGAGGCTGAGGCAGGAGGCTCACTGTGAGTTGGAGGCCAGCCTGAACCACATAGCAAGAACGTGTTTCAAAAAAACAAACTAAGACGCTATAGTCCTTAAATACTAAGTCCTCTCCCCCTCTGGATCTCCCCGCTTAGCTTCTATTCTACCTTGTCTCTATGAATTTCCCCCCTTTTTTTTTTCTTTTGGTGTGGGGGATCAAACTCAGGGCCTTTCACTTACTAGACACATGCTGTAACCATTGAGCTAAGTCCCCAGCTGAATTTGCCTCTTCCAAGGGGAAGTACACAAATACTTACCTAGGAGGCTGGAGTTGGAGAATTACAAGTTTGAGTTTGGCTGGCGCAACTAGTGATTCAAGGAGAGCCCGTCTCAAAATTGAAAAGAAAAAAATCAATTGGAGAAATCTAAAACATCTACAGGACAGGCAGGGATACTGAAGGACTGAAATGCTGTTGAACTCCATGTTATGGTGATAGTGTGATGACAGTTTGCAGTTATATGTTTGTGAGATACATGCTGAAGTTTTTACAAAAAAAATGAAACGATGTCTAAGATTTGCTTCTAAATTATCCAGGGACAGTAGAGGGGATGAGAGTATGGATTGATTGATTGGTGTTTTGAGACAGAGTCTTGCTGTGTAGTCCAGGCTGGCCTTGAGCTCACTATGTAGCTCAGGCTGGCCTCGAACTTGCTGCAATCCTCCTGCCTCAGCCTCCTGAGTGTTGGGATTATAAGCTATAAAGGTGTGGAGAGTGGGGATTTAAAGCAAGAGCTTGGGGGTCTGGGAGTGTAGCTCAGTGATGGAAAAAGCACCCAGCCAGGGACGGTGGTGCACGCTTGCAATTCTGCACTTGGGAAGCTGAAGCAGGAGGTCAGCCTGGGCTACATAGTGAGATCCTGCCTCAAAAAAACAAAAAAAGAAAAAAGAAAAAGCACCCAGGCCTGGGCTCCACCCCCAGCAACAAAATAAAGCAGGAAAGGAGAGAAAGGAAAAAAAGGGAAAGAGAACTTGGCGTAGGATGGCATATACCTATAGTCCCTGCTACTTGGGAGGCTGAGGCAGGAGGATCCCCTGAGCCCAGGAGGTCAGGGTCAACCTGGGCAACATAGTGAGACCTTTTGTCCAAAAATAAATGAAAACTGGCTGTGCGAGTTGAAAACTTTTGGTGGCTGCTGGTTAAGGTTGTTTTGTTAGATTTTTCTCTCTCTTTTTATCTATTTGTAAATAAAGTTTATTAATTAGTTAGTTAATCCTGCAGACTTCAAGCCCCCAATCCTGCTTTTTCATATTGTTGTTAAAACTGTACCATACAGGGGCTGGGGATTTAGCTCAGTGATTAGAGTGCTTGCCTTGCAAGCACAAGGCCCTGAGTTCGATCCCCGGCACCACAAAAACAAACAAACAAAAAAGTAACTGATGTATATCACAAAAACTTGTGCGTGGATATTGATAGCAGCTTTACACATGATTGCCAAAACTTTGGGGTTTTTTGGGGTGCTGGGGATCGAACGCAGGGCCTTGTGCTTGCAAGGCAAGCACTCTAACCATGGAGCTAAATCCCTGGTCCCCAATTGCCATGATTTAGAAGCAACCAGGATGTCCTTTGGATGGGGAATGGATAAACCGTGGTACATCCAGACAGGGCAGTATTAGTGCTAAAAGAAATGAAGCCAGGAGTGGTGGTGCACACCTGTAATCCCAGCTGCTCGGGGGGCTGAGGCAGGAGGGCTGCAAGTTTGAACCCAGCCTGGAGGATTTGGAGCTGTCTGAAAAGAAAATTCAAGGGGTGGGTGGCCAGACATGGTGGCGCACGCCTGTAATCCCAGCACTCAGGAGGCTGAGGTAGGATTGCTTCAAATTTGAGGCCAGCCTGGGTTACACAGCAAGTTCAAGGCCGGCCTGGACTATGTTAGGGAGACCCTGTCTCAACAAAATAAAACAAAACAAAACAGAACAAAAACAACAAAAAAGAAAAGCTGGGTGTAGCTCAGCAGGAGAGCTCTTGCCTAGCACGTGTGAGGCCCTGGGTTCCATCCCTGGTCCCAGAAACAAGACGGAAGGAAGGAAGGAGGGAGGAACGAAGAAAAATCCTACTAGAAATGAGCGCTCAAGCCACAGAAATAAGTGAAAGAAATTTAAATTCATTCTGTAAGGTTAAAGAAGCCAATCTGAAAAGGACACATATTGTGTGGTTCCAACTCTATTGGGACAGGAGGCAGCTGAGAAACAGCAGGAGCACTAGGGGCAGGCCCACCTTGAAGCCTGCTTTCTGGGCTACATCCACCCTCTGAGTTAAACTTTAACCCAGGAGGAGGAAATCCAGGTCCAACTACAAGGGGAGCAAGTAGGTAGATCACCCCAGTTTACACACAGTAAGGCTGTGTGCGAGCGCCTGGTCTTGGAAGCCCTTGGCCGACCCCTGCCCTAATTACCACGTTGTTCACTTTGTGATTCTGGCCCCAGCACCCTCCACCGGCCTTGGGTGCCCTGATAATTCCTCCAGGGGCCAGAAAGGGTCAAAAACTCCACCACACAGCTGTCATCCCAGCCCTCGGGAGGCTGAGGCAGCAGGATGGCTGAGTTTGAGGCCAGCCTGGGCTACATAGTGAGTTCAAGGCTACCTTGGAGTACATAGTGAGACCTTGTCTCAAAAAACCAAAAAAGACACAAAACAAAACCAGAAACGGAAGAGCAATAATACCCAGAGTTTATTAAGCGCCAGTCTGCTAAGCAATCTACATACACCACCTCATGGTCACTTACATCGCTGCTATGAGGTAGCAAGCAGGACCATCCCAGAGCAGAGAAGTGAGGCCCTGAGGAGTGAAGACACTGGTGAAAGGTGACACAGCAAGGAAAGGTGAACCTGGCAGTCAAATCCTGAAGACTTCATACATTTCATAATTACTGAGCACCTTCTGTGTACCAGACAGCAGCGCAGGTAGAGGTGGTGGTTTACTTTGTTTTCGGTGTTGGGGAGGGAACCCAGGGCCTTTGCACTCATGGAGATCCTCCTGCCTCAGCCTCCCGAGTGCTGGGATTACAGGCATGTACCACAATGCCACTTTTTTTTTTTTTAAATTTTGAAAGAGAGTCTTGCTAAATTGCCAAGGCTGGGCTCAAATTTAAAATCCTGCCTCAGCCTTCCAGTGTGCTGATTCCAGGCATGCACTGACACATCCAGCGAGAAGTTTAACAGTGACCTCGTTGGCGTAGTTCTGAGCCCTAGTGCAGAGCCCAGATGCTGGCTGCAAGAACCACAGCAGCCAGCAGAGGAAGAGGAATTTATTCACAGCCAGTGGAGACGGCGGCTCTCAGTATCAGCTGCCGGCAGAAGGCCTGATCAGCTCCTGCCTGCCCTGGGTCCCTCAGGGCCCCGGATGGATGGTCAGTTCACAGCAGCAGGGTGTGCAGAGCCTGCCCTGGGCAGTGGGCCAGGCCAGCCTCCTGCTCTGGGGTTCCCATAGGTGGGTGCAGGAGCCTCTGCCGGGCGGCCTGGGGCTCAGCACACGCCGAACACTGAGGGCGCCTGGCCTTGGTACTTCTCCTGCTCCGATTTGAGGATGGGGACGAGGTTCTGGAAGGTGGGGCGGAACGAGGCCTCCGCCTCCCAGCAGTTCTTCATGAGCAGATAGAGCTGGCGGAGGGGAAGTGGGGCTGTGACTTCGGCCCCAGTCACAGCCCCAGCTGCTGCCGGGTGGGGTTGGGGAAGGGCAGGCGGGGCACCTCACCTCCCGGGGACACCTGTCTGGCCGCGGCAGCCTCTCCCCTCGCTCCAGCAACTCTGTAAGCCTCAACACGGTCATCTGGCCCTGGGTGACGCCCATGAGCTCCATGAATTTCTACGGCACAATCCAGAGAAGCTCTGTTCCAGGGGCGGCAAAGACCAAGCGGAGGCCAAGAGCGTCAAGAGCTTGACGCTGCTCAGCTTTGTGACTTTGGTTTTTTCCTTTTTTTTTTTTCTTTGAGACTGGGTCTCACTGTGTTGTTCAGGATGGCCTTGAACTCGCTATGTAGCCCACGCCAGTCTCAAATTTGCAGCGATCCTCCTGCCTCAGCCCTGAGTGCTGGGATTACAGGCATGTGCCACCACACCCAGTTTGTAGTTTTTTGAAATGAGGTTTCATTCACTGTGTTGCCCAGATCGATCTTGAACTCCTAGACTGTGGAGTAGCTGAGATTATAAACGCATTACCCAATGGAGGACTTGGAATTTTTCATTATATAAAGGTAACTTGCCTAGCTCCTTCCTCAACCCAGGCCTGGCCAATCACTGAGGCCCATAGCTAAACAGTGATTGGCAACAAGGTAGATATATAAGCCAAGATGGGCCAGTCAGAGGCAGTCCTAGGAATCATGAGGAGGGGGGCAGACAGTGAGGAGGAGGGGGGATAAAGGAAGATCCTCCTCCCCTTGCCATTTAACAGCATTTATGTAACAACAATCAAAGCCCTGTTGCAAACTGGAGTGGTGGAGGCCTGTCATCCCAGCACTTTGGGAGGCTGAGGCAGGAGGACTACAAGGAAGACCTCTTTACTGCTGGGTAATTTGCTTAGTGAGACCCTGTCTCAAAAACAAAAAAGGGCTGAGGATGGAGCTCAGTGTTCAGGACCTGGGTTCAATCCCCAGCAGTCCCTTACTCCTCCCTCAAAAAAGTCCCCTATCCTGCAAGTGGCCCATTTTCCAGGTAAGGATTGTGGTGGCTGAGGCGCTTGCTAAGGTGGGGAGCTGGGCTTTGAACACAGAGCTTTCTAACTCCCCTAGCGAACGCCAGGGTGCAGGTGTGGGCCTGGCTCACCGAGGGGGGGCTCTGGCTGGAGTCACAGTGTGTCAGCAGCTCATACAGGGTGACCCCGAAGGACCAGACATCAGATGCATAGTAGAACTTACACTCCTTGAGGCACTCAGGGGCGTACCTGGGGAGAGAGGCAGTCAGGTCTGGGGGGCTAGACTCGGGTGAGGGGGTCAGGCCCGCTGAAGCCCTCACCCACACCTGGGATTCTCGTCCCATTTGGGACCTTGCACTTAAAGGCCCAGCCTGGTGAAGACTTCGGCCGAACTAAAATGGCCCCACCCTCAAAATGGCCCGGCCCCATGTCTCCAGGCCCCTCCTAGGCCCGCCAGTGTCACCCGGAGACCCCCAGCCCTCAGGCCACACTCTGCCTGGTCACCAGAACACTGGGCTGTCCCCGTCCTCGCGCACGCGGTAGTACTCGTGGCCCTCAGGCACGGCCTTGGCCAGGCCGAAGTCCCCGATCTTGACCAGCCTGTCGTTGTCCAGCAGCACGTTGCGCGCAGCCAGGTCCCGGTGGATATAGTGCTGAGCGTGCAGGTAGGCCATGCCCTGGGGGCAGGGAGGGGCGCCGTCAGGGGGGCGGGGCAGCCAGCAGGGTGACCAGGAAGGCTGCCGGATGGTCAGGTGAGGCCTGGAGACGCAGCCACTTGAGACCACGGGATGGCTAGTGGCGCCAAGCAACAGAGAGAGGAACCCGATAGCAGGTGGTTGACCAGAGGAGTGCAGGGTGGAGGGTGCCGGGCAGGCAGTGGGAATTGGGAGGCGCTGAGTGTGGCCAGGTGATTTAGGGGCAGGGCCTGCGGGGTGGGGCAGGTGAGCAGGACCCACAGCAGAGGGTGGAGGGCGCAGAAGAGTCAGTCCAAGAACCAGCAGACCCGGCCCAGGAAGCAGGAGCAGCAGGGGGGCAGCTTCGGGAGCAGGGGTGGGGCCGGCCCACCTCGCAGATCTGCTGGGCAAACAGCAGCAGCTGGGCCAGTCCAACGCTGTGCCGGGGCAGGTAGTCTCGGAGGCTGCCCAGCGGCACATACTCCATGACTAGGTGCACCGACTTCTCGCCTGCACGGAGAGGGCGAGAGGGGACATAGAGGGAGAAGCTTGAGGGGACTCACCCACCTCTGGGAGGCTCTTTCTCTGGTAGAGGGAAGGCAAGACCTGTGCAAACTAGGCCCAGCCCTCAGGTGGGATGTCCTATCCTGATCCCGGTCCCCATGGGAGGGAAGCAGCTCACAGTCTTCCTTGGCCTAAGCAGGAAGCACAAACCCCTCAAAGCTGAGAAGGAGCTGGGCATGGTAGCACATGGCTGTCATCCCAGCACTCAGGAGGCTGAGGCAGGAGGATGACCCTGAGTTCCAGGCCAGCCTGGGCTTCATAGTGAGCTTAAACCTAAACTACATACTGAGACCCTGTCTCCAAAAAAAAAAAAAAAAAAGGGGGGAGGCTCAGGATTTAGCTCAGTGGTTATGGTGCTTGGCTCACAAGCACAGGCCCTGAGTTTAATTCCTAGCACCAAAAAAAAGACTGCCCAGCTACACCCCCAGGGGGTCTTGAAAGGTTCTAATTGGCCAGGCCAGGAGGCTCCGCTCACAAGTCACAGCAGGCCTGACCCATCATGGGGCCCACGGTTAACAGTGACTGGCTACAAAGTCATCTTGGCCGCACTACCTAGCCCCACCCCGGCTGCCCACCTTGGTCCTCGCAGCAGCCCTTGTACTTGACAATGTGCTCGTTGTACAGTGTGCGCAGGATGTCGATCTCCCGCCTCCAGCCCGAGCGGAGCTGTGGCCCGCAGCCCGCCTTGAGGGCCTTCACCGCCACCATCTCACCAGTGCCGTCGTTGTTTGGGTCGTAGCAGTACAGGCTGACCTTGCCAAAGTGACCCTGGCCGGAGCATCCATGCGGGTCAAGCCCCATCCCCGTGTTCCCATCCCAGGCCATGTCCTGGGTAGCTCCGTTCAGGAAGATTTGAGCCCCACCTGCTCCATGCTCAAGGGTCTCCTTAGGGCCTGGGACCTCTTCAGGTCTCTGGGGACTCCCAGAAAGCTGGGGGTCCTCCCCATAACTACCCTTAGGCAGGACTTTTCTTAATGTCCAAGCTCTTCTCCTTTCTAGCTGCCCTCCCAGCTCCCCAGGCCCCACCCCAGCTCTCCAGGCTCACCTCGCCCAGGTCGCGGATCTTTTTCAAATAGCGCTTGTGGAAAACGGTAGGGTCTGATGCAGGTGCATTGGGGCTCACAGCAGAGACGTCCACCAGACCTGGAGCGGCCAGCCGGCCACACATGGGGGATCATGAGGCCGCCATTGCTCCCCAGCATCCCACCCCAAAGGTAAGGAAACAGCTGGAAAATTTCTACTTTCTGCCCACCACACACAGCTGGCAACATCAAAACTGACGTACGGGGCTTTGAGCCCCCGCCCAGCGCGTGGGAGACCCTGGGCGCCACCCCCAGCAGGCGAGAGGATGGGGACTGACGGCTGGAGTGGCCTGAGATTGGGCAGAGTGCCGACATCGCCCCCAGAGGGGACAGGAAACACAGCAACAGCCTGAGCGGCCCAGAGAGGCTGAGCCTCGCCCCAGCCTCCTCTCCCTCTTGCCCTGCTGCCCTTAAGCCTGTGAGAAGCCAGCACACATCCGCTGTGTGCAGAGGCCTTGGAGACAACCAGCCCGCCCGGCCCAGGGTCCCGGCACCCAGGCGGGACTCACTGTGCGGCTGCAGCCGAGTGAGGTCACGCAGGATGGTGCGGAAGGAAGGCCGCCGAGCTCGCTCGTAGCTCAGGCACTGGCTGGTGATCGCAGCCAGCTCAGGGCACAAGGGCTCGGGCAGCTGGTGCTGCTTCTGGTAGAAGCGCTCTTTCTGGGGGACAGAGAACAGCTGGAGTTCGCACCCCGCCCGCCCCAGGCTTCCCCCAGAGCAGCAGGGCCGGCCTGGTGAGGTGCTTCACATTCCCACATCCCAGAGGAAGAAACAGGCTCCGAGCCATGCCTTGGCCTGCAGTCCAGCTCGCTCGCTCAGTAGGAGCAGGTCGAGGTCATCTTTGCTGCCTAAATGCATGAAAGCCCTCTGCACAGACTGTGCCCTCTGCCTGTCTTCCCTTCCAAACCTGCCTCGTGCACCTAATTCTCCACTTAGTTAAAACCCCTTCTGGGGACCAAGCATGATGGTGCACACCTGTATTCCCAGCTCGTGGGAGGCTGAGGCAGGAGGATTGCTGTGAGCTCAAGACAAGCCTGGGCTACACAGTGAGCGCAGGCCAGTCTGCACTACATAGCAAGACCTGGTCTCAAACAAAATAAAAAGCACAACTCCTCTGGGCAGCCCAGACGGACTACTCAGCTGGTCACTCTTCTCCTCTCTTCTCTGTCCTGGTCACTGTGGGGCTGCCTAGGTGCCAGGCCCTACTGACTTCCACAGGGGCCTTAAGAGGTTAGGGTTAGAAGATCCCCAACCGATGGAGGCCCAGGGACCCCCGGACCTGGCCATACCTCGGAGGGCGCGCGGCCCTGCAGGGGCACCTCACCATCGAAGCAGATCTCCAGCAGGGTGGCGCCGAAGCCCCACTTGTCCGTGGCTGTGCTCAGGCTGCCGGCCCCACCGAGCAGGCCCTCGGGTGCCGTCCAGGGGATGCGCTCCACCCGCTCTGGGGGCCAGGCCACAGTCACCAAGGGTGGGCGGAGGAGGGGAGTGTGGCCCCGTGCCCAGCCCCGACTGGATGGCTACTCACCCTCCCTGGAGAGGGCACCCAGCCCCACGCCCGGGTCACTAAGCTTGATGAATGGGCTAGTGCCGTCTGCCAGCCCCAGCCGGGCCAGGAGGATGTTCCGGCCGCACACATTCCCATGCACCAGGTTCTTGTCCTCCTGGGGTGGGATGGGAGGAGAGGGGCCCACTGAGGAGGGGTACGGACCCTACCCCCGAGCCCCTTCCCTGAGGCTCCATGGGAAAGGCAATCCTGGTCATTACTGAGATGCCACTACACTGTCACTGTGACCAGGCGGCATGGGGCTAGAGGGTCTCTCTTGTTCTCCCAGAGCCTCGCTGGGGGACAAGGCCCTTGACCAGGTGCAAAAGCCAGAGGAGCCCACTGCTGCTCACAAATGCACACCAGACCCACTGCGGCCCCAGGGTCTTTGCACTTGCTACACCTTCTGCCTAAAGTGCTCTTCCCGCAAACATTTCATGGTGCCTGTCCTCCCCTCCTCCTTCAGGTGGCCTTAGCCAGGCTTCCCTGATCCATATATTAAAATTTCTTTCTTTTTTTTTTTTTTCTTTTTGGTGCCAGGGATCAAACTCAGGGCCTTGGGCTTGCAAGGCAAGCACTCTAACCACTGAGCTAAATCCCCAGCCCATGTATTAAAATTTCATCTTCTTTTTTTTTTGAGACAGAGTCTTGCTATGTAGTTCAGGCTGGCCTTGAACTCACTATGTAGCCCAGGCTGGCCTCGAATTTGCGAACTTGCAGTGATCGCCCTGGCATGTACCACACCTGGGTCAACCAGAGATGATTTAAAGCCTACAGGAGGATGCACTGAGGTTCCAGGCAAAGTAGATACCACTTCACAGAAGGGACCTTGAATTTCCTACCCTTGGTCTGGAACGAACCCCCAAGGCCCGCGTATGGTTCCTTGTCTCTCCCAACCAAAATGCATTCCTGAGCACAGGGATTTGACAGTTTTGGTCCCTGGTGTGTCCCCAGAGTCTAGGACAGGGCCTGGCAGCAGTGCACGGTCAACGATAAATGCAGGAAGAAGAGGGAGCTCTAGAAACAGTGTGACAGGAAGAGGAGGGACCAGGGTGCAGTGGAGGGGATCAGAGGGGAAGGAGCAGGTTCATGGCCACCCGCCCCCTCACCTGGCCACCCCAGCCCACATACCAGGTAGCTGAGGGCGCTGGCCAGCTGCTGGGCCACCACCAGCTTCCAGGCCAGGGGCAGGCGGCCCCGCTCCCGCCGCAGCCACACGTCCAGGGGCCCGTGCTCCACGAACTCTGTCACCATGATGTCTGCAAAGACCCAGCGCTCCAGGGGCTGCCTCCCCCGCCCCCAACCGGCTGGCCTGGACCAGGACTCGGGGGCTGTAGCTGGGGACAGTGTCGCGCCAGAGGGGCTGGGTTGGCTTTGGGAGT
>PVJO010030472.1:0-15469 GCA_004026905.1 Hystrix cristata | reverse complement strand
AGTTTTTGCTCTTCTGGAGAATGTGAGTTAGCAGGGATTACTTACAATGAAGTGAGCTACGATAAAATAGGGTGAGAGTGTTAAGACAAAAACAAGAAGCAAAATGGGCCACTGGGAAACAGCTGCTCTATTATTGGGTTCTATGTTAAACTGGCTGTGCCAGGAAACTATATCTGTTTATATCCTTATTGCCGAAGGATGCAATAAAAATACCCATTCCTGTTGAATATCTTGACTGTAGTGGTGGATTCATGAACCCACATAAGTGATAAAATTGTATAACCGCGACACACGCACACAAATGAGTACAAAATAAACAGGAAATCTGAATAAAATAGGTGGATTGCACCCGTGTCTACAGCCTAGTTGTGACGTTATACTACTATTTTGTAAAACGTTACTGTTGGAGGAACTGGGTATAAAGTGTTCACTAGATCTCTGTATTACTTCTTACAATGGCGTGTGATCCCAACAAAATTTTCAGTTAAAGAAAGTATCTTTCACTTTGCTGATTCAAAAACTTCCAGGTTGCTGGGAAGAGGGACCCACTCAAAGCTGCCCAGGTAATAGCGTGTGATGGAACAGAGCGAAAACTGGGTCTCGGGGCAGGCAGGCTTCCCAGGAAACCAATCGTAACAGATCATCTGCTGGCAACTCAGAAGACCCACAGGTGGAAAGACTATTGCCCCCGGAACCCGAACAGGCGCCTGTCCGTGTGGATGCTCCCGAGCTTGATCCAGCCAGCTGCCTGCGCCTCGTCCACACCGACACTGAAGTGATTAGGCCGTCATCGTCCGACAGAGGGCGCTGCTGCAGGGGGACTTTTCAGTCGCACGTAACAACTCGATTAGTTTCTTACGGCTGCCATAGCAAAGCACCACGAAGTGGGTGGCTTAAACAACAGAAATTAGTTTTCTCACACTTCTGGAGGTTGGAAGTTCAAGATCAAGATGTCGGCAAAGTTGGTTCCAAATAGGGCTGTGAAAACTCTGTCTCAGGCTTCTGTTTTGGGCCTGTACATGATCCATCGCCTCTCCTCCCCTCCCTTCTCTTCTTTTCTGTCTCTACCCAAACTCCGCTCTCCTTTTTGGAGATAGGGTCTTGCTATGGAGCCCAGGCTGTCTTTCAACTCATGGCGATCCTCCTGCCTCAGCCTCCCCAGTGCTGGGACTACAGGCATGCGCCACCGCACTCAGCCAAACTTCCCCCTTTTACTAAGATTTCAGTCTCTCCTGACAACCTCATTTTAACTACTTACATCTGCAATGATCCTGTTTCCAAGTAAGACCATATTCTGAGCTTTGGGGGGGGTCAGGATTTTTAACATTTGAACTCGAGATGGGGTGTCGCAGGACTTATAACACAAACCCAGCTCAAAACTGTTTATGTTGAAAGGGTGTTATAATTCCACACATCTCCAGGCAGGCCAGGGCTGTCAGGACCAACCGATGTTGGGCCTGGGGACATTCTGGCTCTTGTCCCGACGTCTGTGGAACGGCACATTACATTCTTTTCAGAGAGTGTCTTCCACAGCGCAGGGGCTGTGATGACGGCCAGCTCCCAAGTGCCCAGCGTCTGAGGTCAGGAAAGAGGTTTGTGGTGTTAGAGTCATCTCTAGGCTGACTGCGATGGTCGCAACTCTTTCCAGACATGAACCGCATGGCCAGAGAGGGTTTCTCAGAAAAAGTGGGCCAACACTTTCTCAGCAGAGGAATTCTACCTGGCAGCCAAGAAACAATTATGGTAGCTGCTAGGGCAGCCAGAGTGCTATGAAACCCCGGGGACCCTTCTCAGCTGTGGCTAGGTCACTTTCCCTGGGACAGCCCCCCAAAGACACCAACAGCACCTCGCACAAAGATGCTGTTTTTTTTTTTTCCTGAAAAAAAGAGAAATAGTCTTTCTCCCCTGTGATGGATGTTTGAAAATGACCTTCTTTATTTGAAGCTAAGCATTTTAAATTTGCTCAAACAAAATGATCAGAGGCTCTGGAAGAAAAAGGTGCTTATCCAAAAGGTGAGTGAGATAGCTGAGGAGCGGGCTGACTTCCCTGACTGACTTCCAGGAATTAACTTTACTAAGGTGTTGCAAACCCAGTTTCAGGAAGGCACAGCAATCCCCAGGCCTAGGTGAGCAGAGAGCAGGTCGCCCTATTTGGGTAATGACTCAGATTAGACACCCAGCTGTCACTGCTTTGGACTTTGCTGCCTTTTATGAAATCTCTTATCGACCTGGGCATTGTGAGTTGGTTTTTATGCATTCTCCACCTGTTCATGGGTAGATTTTTATGGCTGGTGTCAAATTCCTTATTTTACACATTGGCATATTTTATGCCTGTATTTGAGAAAGGAAATCGAGCTGTTCTTTCTCTGGCCTTAGGAGCAGCAGATCCTGGGGGTAGATGGTGCTTGTGACAAACCGGAGCCAGGAGAAGTACCACAGAGAAACAGGCCCTGAAGAGGGAGGTAATTACCTAAAATTAGATTGAACCAAAACTGCTCTATTAGGTAAATCCCGTTGCTAAACTGCCGCTGGCAAGCTAATCGTGGGATAATACTGTGTTCTACAAAATTAAAAAAAAAATACTTAGCAACAGGAGAATGGAGCGAGTACCTAATGTTTTCCAGGTGCTTTCTTATTTTTCTTGATTACTTTTCCAATTTGAAATAAGACACGGTGATGAGCGAAAACGCTTCGCCTAGGGCACTGGAAAACGTGACCCAGTTGTAAAAATTGTTCTCATAAGTAAATGCATGGGTCATTCTCGGATTTCTGAGAAATCAGTGATACACCAGCACTTAGTGGACAGGCTATGTTTTCCAAACTAACTGTCTCTTCTAGCTGCCCTACTTCTTTTTATTGCAGTCTTGGTAGCTCTACAGAAAGCCTCACAGCATCCTGGGGATTGAGTTTCCCCGAGCAAAGGGCAGTAAAAGCAGTAATGTAGAACCAAAGTGGCCGGGCAATGCAGTGATTACTGCTGTGTGAGGCGCTACAGGAATCTCCCCTCCAGGACTGTGAATCCAGCCCATTAGGACAACTTTGTCTACTTAGCCTACGGCTGTCAGAGAATCTATGAGATTGGATTCCACATTTATCAGATTCCACCAAAGCAGGATAGGAAACACATTCCTAAAATGATTTTGGCAACTATATCACAATTTGAGAAAATGCCTGTGACACAATGTTACACAAAAGAAACAAGATAAAAAATGAACTTTTGTGAGCTAGGTGTAGTGGCACACAGGTGTAATTCCAGCATTCAGGTGGCTGAGGCAGGAGGATCACCATAAGTTTGAGGCCAGCTGGGCTACATACTACTACGTAATAATTATGAATACACACCAATAAGGTCTTTGAGACAATATCTAAAAGTGAAAGCATTTGATTTCTGGTGAGATTGTTTAAAAGATCCCATTTAACAGATTTAGCTTTAATCTTGTCATGTTTGGTAGAGATAGAAAAATAGAGAAAGGTAGATACCTTAAAAATGTTGAGTAATCTGTATTCTACATTGTTTTTCCAACAAGCATCTCTAATAATTATAGAGGGTGCCAGAAGGGAGCAGGTGAATACCACCTTGGAGAGTCAGGTGGGCACTGAGCCTCTTCCCACAGGGATCCGGAGTGACAGCTGCCTTCCCAGGTCGACCCCAGTCTGCTTGGGAATCTTACAGATGGTCTGGGAGCTGTTGCAAGATGTCCAGGATGCCCTGACTGGGGCCAGAGCAGTGTGCAGGTGGGAGTACTGGTGGGCCTGGGCATCACCGAGATGCCAGCTAAGACCGTAGCATTGCTATATTTTACCAACCAGTCCAGCGGTACCAGTGCCAATTATTGGATAAGAGCCAGGATAAGAATAATCTTGACAGAGGAGGAAAGAAAGAATGGTCAGAAAGGTCTTGCTTATTGCACTGCCTAGCAAAGGGAACAACTCAATAAAGCCAGCTGGGTTAATAGCGCTGCATTTCTGTCTTCCAGGAAACGAGTTCCTGGTGCCAAAATGGTTGGGTACCCCTGGCCCAGAGATTGGCCCAGAAAAGGCTGGATGTAGGGTGCGGCCACATCCCGGGGATTGGGGGTGATGAGTTTGTACAGTCCAGGGCTTCAGGTTTCTATTGGAATCTCCTAGTATTATGCTTTAGTTTCCTTGTCTCATCTGTTCACTGGTTGTTGCCCATCTCTGGAGCCCTCTGGTCCTTCACGTGGTGATATGGACAGAAAAGAAATATGCATCCTTCAATGTAGATGGTCCCAAGCTGCCTTTTCTTTCTAAACCATCCTCATAGAAATACATGTCCATTCACATTTTAAGGGCGGGATCCAAAAATCAGGAGCCCCCAGATGAGAGTGCAGGAATACTCCTAGGAACCCAAGCACAGTGCTAACTTTCTTATGTAATGAACAAGAACTTTCAGCTGTAGGGGAGGAAGTCCTAACCCTCAGCTTGTTAAGACACTGTTGTTTTATAAATACATTTTTGTACTGAGTTTACTATATACACAGATACCTACTTTGAGTTCCCTTAAGAAAATGTTAAGAAACTCAGTTGAAAAACACAGTAAAGGGTCAGAAAGCCTCTGTCCTCAGACATGCACGGTATTGCAGAGTGAATCAGGGTTCTTTCAGTGAAACCCTGTCCAGACAGTGGGGAAACACACCCAGGGACAAGCCTAGAGCCTGTTAGCAAACATGTGCACCTTCGGGGCTGGCGCAGATGTGGACACAGAGGCAGGAACACACTGACTCAGCCCAGGCTGCTGTCCCAGAATGCCATCAAATGGGGGCTTCAACGACAGACATTTACTTCTTGTGGTCCTGGAGGCTGGGAAGTCCCAGCTCAAGAGGCTGAAGATCTGGCTCTCGGGGAGGGCTCTTTTTCTGGCTTGAAAACAGTGGCTTTTTTGCTGTGTGCTCTTATGCCCCTCTCTGGTGCTTACAAATGGAGAAAGGAGAGACATTCTGGTGGCTCCTTCTCTTCTTAAAGGACATGAATCCTGTCCTATGGCTTCCATTCTCAGTCCCTCATCTAGGCCCAGTCACCTGTCAAATACCATCACACTGGGGTCTGGTCTTCAATGAATAGATTTTGACTGGAATGTGAGCATCCAGCTCATAACATAGATCTTAGTAGAAACCACAGAGGAGTAGCCATGCAAAGAAATAAAGGATCAGAAAATATTCTAGCCATCCATCTTTCTACCACTGTCCTATCCACTGACTCAACATCCACACACTGTCATAGTTGAGATCTAAAATGTTCCCCAAATCTCATGTGCTCAGAGTTGGGGCTTTTGGAATGTGATTACATCATGTGGGGACTATATTCATAAGTGAATTAATCCATTGATGAATTCATACTAAATGCACTGTTGAAGGAGAGCCCATTTGAAGGTGGCTCACTAGGACTGTAACCTGGAAGGATGTACCTTTGTCCCTGGCTCCTTCCTCTCTCTGTTGAGCAGCTGTCCTTTCCCATGTCTTGTCATGTTTCTGCCTTGGAACAGGCAGACCATAACCTGAAAACTGTAAAACTATGAGCCAAAATAAATCTTTTCTTCTTCAAGTTGTATATATCAGGTACTTTGTTCCCGGAATGAAAAAGTGACTAATATAGAAAAATACTCTGCTCCTGGTACCAATTTTCTGTATTTGTCAGCTTTTCTGTTGCAAGGACAAAATATGTGACACCTGAACTTAAAGGAGGAGGGGTTTATTTTAAGTTGTGGTTTTAGAAGTTTCAGTCCACAGCTGGCTGACTCGAAGGCAGAAACAGCATAGCAGAATGGCAGAGTAGACGAAAGCTGCACATTTCCTGATGGCTGCAAAAAGTGGGCAAGGGGAAAAGCCCAGAGAGAAAGGGGCCAGGAATCGCATCTAGTCCCCAAGGTCATGCCCTTATGACTCACCCAGACACACCCAGCAGTGTGCTTCACTAATCCCCAGACGTATCTCAAACCAGTCAAACTGAGAATGAAGATTAACCATCACACATACCCATGCTTCTTCCCATCCACACATCTATGATAAACATTTATTGAGCACCTCTCATACAAGAGAGGAACTCACTGCCTAAGAGAGAAAATATACCATGTATTCTAAATTCTACAGTACAACATTCTGAATGCTTAAACACAGACCAATGGGACCCCAGAGAGAAAGAAAATTAACACTGACTGAGAACAGCATCAGGTGTTTCCCCAATTTATCTGTGTTAGTCTGAGGTAAGGAATATAATTCATGTTCCAAAATGAAATTAGAACCAGGTTCTTTTATCTTTCCAAAACTCAGTGGGGAGAATTCATCTTTAACTAAAGAAGGCTGTTAGTGTGTGCTGATGGTGGAGATGGGATGGAGGGTCCCAGGGAGCCTATGTCTGTCCTCCCCTGGTCTTGGAGGAACCCTGACGCTCAGCAGTTTCACTGTGGGTCACAGGATGCTCATGGGCTGTCCTATCCAGATGTCCCTGGGACCCAAGGATCTTCCCTCTTAGGGGCCAGCCGGGATGGGTCCCAGAGACAGCTGCACCAGGATACAAATCCAGACAGCAAACAGGCAACCAGACAATGGAGACACCCAGGCAAAAAAGGATCCACCAGCTCTTTGAAATATTTAGCTAAAAGCCACCACGTATTTGTACTTAAAACAGCACTGTTGCCCAAACTTAAGACCAGTATTGTAATTGCTCTGGCTAGGAAGCAAACTTCCTACCTAGAGTCTTCAAATACTTTGAATGCTGCTTTATTAACTACAGAAGTAAAGTCTCTTTACAAACACGTATTTGTTTTGTGGACAAGGGTATTATCATTGGAAACCTCTACTAAGACACTGTTCCATGAGATAGGAATTACTAATCCCATATCATGGTGGAGAAACTGAGATGCCATAAAGTAAGCAATTTACTTGTTTGTTTATTTGTTTGTTTTTTGAGACAGGGTCTCACTATGTAGTTCAGACTGGTCTTGAACTCACTACTGTATGTAGTCCAGACTGGCCTTGAACTTGTGGCAATCCTCCTGCTTTGGCCTCTTAAGTGCTGAGATTACAGGTGTGCACCATAATGCTTGTTCACTCAGTTATTTTAAACCTTGCCCAATCAGTCTCTCTCTCTCCCTCTCTCTCTCTCTCTCTCTCTCTCTCTTTCTCTCTCTCTCTCTCATATTATGGAAAAATTCAAATTGCATGTAAATTAGGAGGAAATACAAGAAACCTTCACATACCCATTACCCAGCTTCAAGAGTTAGCAACTCACAGTGTCTTTTGCTCCAACTATGATTCTTTGCAGCACTCAGTGAGATGAGATTTTTGCACAGCTGTAGGTAGTGACCAGTCCCCCTGATGGCTGCTCTGATGAAAAGCCATAGATGGGAAGGTTTATAAGCCATAGAAATGTGTCTCTCCTTATTCTGCAGGCTGGGAAGACTAGCATCTGATAAAGGGCCATTTCCTGGGTCAGAGATGGCAGCTTCTGCTGTGTTCTCAATGGTGGAAGGAACATGGCAGCCTTCTCAAAGTGCAAATGACACGGCAGCTCATGCACACGCAATGGACACTTCCTTGTATATTCCTTAGGGAAACAAACTGGAAGGAAGAATGATTTTATTTTATTTATTTTTTTTTGGAAGAATGATTTTTAAACCAAAAAGCTTCTCATGGCAATTTGATAAATATCCCATTCTTTTCTTACTGCAATATGTATAATTTGTATTCTGAAAAAAAGCTGTGTTGATGTGACCTAATACTGATATACAAGCCAGATGTGGTGGCACACGCCTGTAATCCCAGCACTTGGAAGGCTGAGGCAGGAGGATCACTGTGAGTTTGAGGCCAGCCTGGGCTATATAGTGAGTTCAAAACCAGCCTGAACTACATAGCAAGACCCTATCTCAACAAAACAAAACAAAACAAATACTGTTATACAACATAGTTTGTTCAAGGAAAAAACCATCCATCATATTTAATTTATAAGCTTATAAAGGAACACCTGACCAAGGGCCTTCTAGAATATAGGTTCCTCTTGACAAGCAAATCACACTGACATGAACAGAAATTCAAGTCCACCTCTCTTTGTGTCAGTTTTGCTGTGGTAACAAATAGCCCCTTAGGGCAGGGAAAGCCTTTTCTCTATCCTCTTATGTCTTTGCCTGGAGCCTGTAATTAAATGGCAAAAATAATAGCAAGAAAAAGAAAAAGTGACAATTTATTTATGCAAAGCACATATACACAATGATACTCTCTGACCAGTTCAAAAAGTGGCTAAGGCTGGGGATGTAGCTCAGTGGTAGAGCACTTGCCGCGCATGTATGAGGCCTTGGGTTGAGTCCTAGCACCACTGAAAAAGACAAGTGGTAGAATTTGGGGCTTATATACCATCTTCATTGATGGAGGAGAGGGGAAGAAAGAGTTTAAGGGAAGCAGCAAGTTTTTAGCATGGATTTCCAGGAGAACAAGTAGGAGATGAGGTTTGTATTAATGGGCTGAGGGTGTGGCTCAGTGGTAGAGCAGTTGCCTGGTGTGTGAGGCTGTGATTTGATCCCCAGGACTTAAAAATAAAAAGATTGTGATAATGTTTGTCTCTGTAGATGAGAATGGTTTTATGTCTCTTCTGGGAGAGAGGATCTGGGGTGGGCACATTCATGTCCCCCTTCTTGAAGTGGGTCCACCCTGAAGAATTTATGGCAGGCTTATCTCCTGGAACTTGCTACTTTTAGTCAGATAAGGGAAGTCCTGAGACTTTTTTCCACACGCACTGAAAAAGGTCTATAGTTTAAAATAGCCTTCATTTCAACTCCAAGGTTTGAGTGGATCTGCACACTCCCAGATCCCAGCAGCTTGTCACAGTAAAGCTTTCCTGGGCACTGTGTACGGGTCACATCTCTGCTCCCTGTGTCTCCTCTCCAGGCTGCAGTCTGATCGAGTGAGTGGCCTGTCTGGGACATGCTGCTGTGTTGCGGCAGAAGGTAGAGAAGGGGCCAAGCCATGCCGCGTTGAGGGCCTCCATTTGGACAAGGCATTTGTGCTTGTTACTGTTTAGATCGAGGTGTCCCCCAAAGGCCTCATGCACTCAGGCAGGGCTTTTGAGGAGGTACTGGATCATGGGGTGCTGTAGCTAAATGTGATGTCAGTAGGTGGGGCCAGGTTGGAAGAGGCAGGTCACTGGGGGTGTGATCTGGAAGGCTGTAGTTCCTGCTCTGGCTTCTCCTTTTCTGTTTCCTGGTCACCATGATGTGAGCAGCTCTCCTCCGCCCGATCCCTCCGCCATGACTTCCTGCCTTGGAACTGGCCACCCATGGACTGAAAACATGAGCCGACATAAACTTCTCCTCCTCTGAGTTGTGGGTGTTGGGTATTGTGTTCCAGCAACACGAAAGTGACTGAGTCAGTGCTTCTGCTCACATGCCACAGGCCAGAGCGAGTCACACGGCCATGCCTGGCCCTAGTGGCAGCAAAGAAGCTGCCCTCCTATGGGGAGGTCATTGCAAGTCTCAATGCAACTGGTAAAAGACTCCGCAGGTAACAAACACTGCCAATAATTTGGAACAATATTATTAGTGTAGTTTATCAAAACTCCAAAGATTCACTCTTTCCACTCCATTGTGCTCAGAAAGCGTCACAGAAGTAAGACTTGAGCTGGCTTTTAAAGGACAATTCTAGGCAGAGGTGAGGGAGACGCTGAGGGAAGAATACTTGGGAAACGAGGCGAAATTTTAAGACACCAGGTCACATGGAGTAGAAATAAGTGGTGACAAGAAAGTTGGGACGATGATGGTGCCAAATGACAAAACTGGGACAAATGAGAGATCGTGGCTTTCATGCTCTGCAAACATGCTTGTCAGCCATTTGAATGACCACAGTGAATGAGTTCAGAACCTCTGAGGGTCTGAAAATCCTCTCAGAAGGCTTGAGCACCATCTGAAATAATGACAAAAAACCTGCCCTCTGTTTCAGAAATACTCAAGTTGGTTTTAGTATAGAAGTAACGTTTTACTCCCTCGGAAGTCTACCAAGAAATCTGGCCCTTCAAGTAGGCAACTATGTTTGACTGTGTTTGGGCTCCGGGTTTACACTCTCCCTGGCACCAGGCTGAGCATCCCAGTGGGGAAGAACTTGTGCTTTCCATTTTTCTCTAAGTTTAAACTTTTCCAAATAAAGGTTTGGGGGAAGAAAAAGATAGATTGACTGGCACAGATTGACTAACTTACCTTATTAGCTTTATTGTTTATATCCTTTGCTTCTTTGGCTATTTATTTTTACTTCATCTGATGCTCACTAATAATGGGGAACTAAACCTTACTAGCCCAATTCTATTTCTAAATATCCATTTCTCCTCCATGCACACACATTACTGCTGTCTGGAATATGTGTGCACAATGCCAGCCCTCCATTCTGTCCTTCTCCCCAACAATTCCTATTACCTTTTGTAGTCAAGGTCCCAGCTCCCCATTCCCCACCCCAGTGTCCTAAGCCGTCTCCTCGTGGAGAACAGAGAAGGCCAATGTGCTTGGCATATACCTTTCTTCAGAAAAGAGAAATTAGGGCAGCAGAAATCTGATTGTTATCCAAATGAAGATAAAGGTGGAGAAATGGTAATAGGCAAGAGAGAGGATGAGAAAAGGGTGAGAAGAAAGCAATAGAAGCTGGCAGGACTCTCCCCTAAAAGAGGCAAAGTAAGCATCTTGGTCACGGTGTTACTGACTACACAGCAGCCCCACCGAGTTCAGAGGACTTAGATGGAAGTAAACTGAAACTGGAAGGGGCGTCCTTACCTTGATGGACCCCCTCTGCCACATCCACCAAACCAGACAGTACGGTGATGCTGTGGTTGTCTCCTCGTGTGGCGACCCATTTGAATTCTCAGGTACCCACCTGCAGACCAAGTGAATGAGTCCATTCTCTTGTAGTGCTGAGTGACAAGAATCATGGAGAGACATCTGCAGTAAGGAACGGCTAACAGAGAAATCTCAGAAGCAGACTGTATGTCCATTAGCCGATGAACAGATACAGGAAATGCGGCATTTACATACACTGAAGTACCATTATGCTATAAAGAAGGATAGACTTGAGTCATTTGTAGGAAAAAGGATGCACCTTGAGACCACACTGTTAAGTGAAATACCATAAACCAGACACACAAGCTTAAATAGTGCATGGTTTTTCTTATATGAGAGATACATTTATACCCAAAGTACAAATGATTTAAAGAGCAAAATAAAAGACAGGTAATAGGACACAGAGAGCTAGATCTTTTGCAAATGGGAAAGGAACCAGAAGATAGAGGGAGATTGGAGGAAGGGAAGGGGAAGTAAAAGGAATCAAGATGTTTTACGTACAGGTACCAACTCCCCCCAGTGAATACAATCATTATTGTTATGGTTTGTATCTAGATGTTCCCAAAGCCTCATGCACTCATAGGTGGGGCTTTTTGGAGCTGGCTGGATCTGGGGCGTATTAAGGGTATGCAGTACTAAATTAGGAATTAAGGGTGTGTGGTACTAAATTAGCCCACTGATTAAAATTAGCATAGTTCTGGGTGTGGCTGGCACCAATCAATAGGTTTATAGCCTGAATGGACTATAAAGCGAGAGAGGGAAGACAGGTTTGCTGCTTCTTCTGCTGCTGCTGCTTGCTGCTGCCACCTCTTTCCTGCCACGCCATGAACTGTTTCTCCTGTGTGATGCCCCTCTGCTAGGCTGCTCTGCCTTGGAGCCAGCTGACTATGGACTGAAACCTCTACAAACTGTGAGCCAAAATAAACATTTCTTCCTTTAATTTATGGATGTTGGGTATTTTGTCTCAGCGGTGAGAAAGTAATAATTAAGTACCACGAACATGTACTAATAAAAGTTAAAACAAAATTTTTTTTCAAGCCAAGAAAGGGCATCTATTACCTGAAGTATATGAAACAGCCCAAAGGCAGTCTCGACTGAACCAGAGATGAACTTGCCTTGGAGTGGTCAAGTCTCTGTACCTCCCACGCGCTACATCTGGAGACTCCACGGTGATTGGCCATCACCAGTTCCTCTGCCTGCCCTGGAGCTGAGGGTGAAAGGTCAACCCCACCCAAACTACACTCCTGGAAAGGCTTTGAATTTCTCTGGCAATACAGCTGCTATAAAAAGTCGATGCTCTTTCATCCAGTTTATATTTCCTCAACTGCTTGCGCAGATAGCCAAGTTCAGAAGTCTTCCTGAGTCATTCACTGAACAAACACTAACCACCTACCACATGCCTTCTCTTGTTCTAAGGGCTGGGGACACAGCAACGAAAAAGATGCAGCTCCTGCCCTGGAGAGCCCACGTTCTAGTGATCTTTGGGTCCTTCTGTTCTTAGAACTTGGTCATGGTCACAGATCCATAAATTCTGATCTGGGTTTGATGAGTTTGACCTATATGCCCCTGTCCTCCCAGTCCATGGCTTTCTCACTGCCATTTCAACTTCTAACATGATGACTAGGTTCTCCCTCAACAGAAGGGATCCTGGAAGACTGTAGTTTACACTGAGGAAGGGCACTTCTCATGCATCTCCTCAGCCTGGCTGGAAGTACAAGCTGGGTATTTGGGAGGTCCCTGAAATCAGGGTCTGCTCCAACTCCACCCCAAGTCTGTTTTCTTCTTTGCTTCCAAGCTTCCTGCCGATGCCTGAATTTACGCTAATTTTAGGTTGAGGTAGATGATCCAGCTTTTCCAAGTCTGAAAGACACATGATTACCTGGTCTTCAGGCTTCTTGGCTTGTTAGTCCCTAGGGGAAAGAAATGGTCTGTCTTGAGAACCACTATTTCCTTTGCTGTGTTATTGCAAAGCTTGTCTTCTATTTGTAAATTCTCATAAACACCACAAGGAGTAGCTGTATCAGTCAGCTTTCCTGTCACTGGACACAGGACCAACACCCGCAACTTAAAGGAGGGAGGTTAAATTTGATTCATGGTTTCTGGGGATTCAGTCTCTGGTAAGATTGCTTCAAGGCAAGAATATCATGGCAGAAGGGTGTGGGAGAGCAAAGCTCCTTAGTTCGTGGCTGTAAGGGAAGTGGAACAGAGGAAAAGTGCCAGAGGAAGGGGCCAGGGATCAGATAGAGACCCCAAGGTCACACCTCCATGACACACTGAAATTTACCCAGAAGTAGGCTGTACCAGTCCCTGGTGGAGGGGTGATCCAAAAGCCAATCAAGTAGACACTCCACCTTAAGGGCCACGGTAGCCAAGACTTGGAACACTTTCATCAGGTTCCCTGAAGCTCTGGCCCAGGAGACATGTGGAGAGATGGAGCCTCCAAAGGCATCTCTAGCCAAAGCTTCCTACCCCCACTGCAGGACTCTCCCCGGGAAGGATGAAAAGTGTCTCTTGACCTCTTGAAATGACCCATGTGAAATGACCCAGTGAGTTCCACACATTGGAATAACTCACTCTGAGGTGTTTATCAGGGTTCTTTGATTATAAGCCACAGAACTCAACTGTGGTTAATTAAAGTAAAACTGGAGTATTTTGCGGGGTGGTGCTGGGGATCAAACTCAGGGCCCTGCACTTGCTAGGCAAGCACTCTACTGCTGAGCTAAATCCCTGACCCCTAAAATTGGAATTCATTGCAAGTACTTGGTGTAGCTCACAGAGTTTAAAGAAAGGGACAAAACCAAGACAGCTCTGTAGAGCCCGATCTGAAGTGCAGCTTCTTGTCTTGCTTTGCTTTTGTTCAAGCTCTGGAATAAGCAACTCTAATCCTTGCTGTTGTTTCTGTCGAAGGTTCCAAGGTGACAGGTTTTATTTGTGAACTCAGTCAAATGTTCACCACTTGGCAAGGGTAGAGAAAGGCACTTCCGTTGACAGCCTACCACGCCATCTGCAATGCAAAGTGCATTTCAGCTTGTTCTATCTCGCATTTTAAAAGGAGTGCCTTATTTCTTAAAATGTTTGAAAATTATAAATTAAATAAATATTATATTTCTTTTACATCAGCAACAAATTTTTTTTGCATCAGCAAACAGAAAATGCAATGGAAAAGGATCCTGATTTGATTTTTTAAAAAAATGGTATTTCCAATTAGTAGACAAATGATATCATAAATTAAAACGAAAGTCATGAAAGTTACCAGTAGAATGTATTTTTAACACATAAAATAGACAAAAGATGTGTTCATAATATACAAAGAGCCCTTCCTAATCAATAAAAAGACAACTCTATGGAAATAAAGGTAATGAATATGAATGAGCAAGTCATAGGAGAAACATTTATGATCAATAAGTATATGATAACATCCCTAACTTCACCGCCATTCAGGAAATGAGATATTTTCTGACCATCAGACTGGAAAAAATTTTTAAATAGATAATATTCTGGACTTGTGACAGAACTCATAACGTGCTGGTGGAGTACACATGGGTCAGCCTGTCTGAACAGCAAAACAGCAGTGTCTATGGAAACTGAAAATGCAAATATCTTTTGAGCCATCAATTCCACTTCTAGGAACCCGTCCTGTAAACTGTTCATGTGCACAAGTCTGTATACAGAAGGCTCCTCGATTAACTGGGAAATCAAGGGAATGTCCATCAACATGGACTGTATAATAAGCTACAGTTCTAGAATACTACACAGCCAGTAAGAAGAACTAGGAACACATATAAAAGAATATGAAAGACTGAGCGTATATAGAATGAAACAGACATTTCAAGATTACATAGATTTCATTAAGTGCAAAAGCAAGGCACACCATATATAATATAATATAATCAAAACATACAATAACACGAAAACTACATCTGAGTCCAAAGAATTAGCAGAGTGCGTATGTTAGCATTCCATCACTGTGACAAAACTACCTCAGACAATCAGCTTATAAGGAGGAAAGGTTTATTTTGGCTCACGGTTTGGGAGGTTTCTGTCCATAATCAGTCAGCCATGTTGCTTCTGGCACATCATGGTGGAAGTTGTGGCAGAAAAGCCGCTCACCTACGGCAGTCAGGAAGCACAAGAAGGAAACAGGCAGGTGCTGGAGTCCCCGGGTCCCCTTCAGAGGCACAGCGCCTGTGACCTGACTGCCCCCCACTTCCCATGAGGGCCAGAGGCTGGGGACTGAGCCTTCAACACAGGACTTTGGGGGCCACTGCAGCCCTGATCGGCAGTTACACAAGTCTGACCATTGCTGTGGTTGCAGCACAGAGGCAGCTGGAGCTGGGTATGATCTGTTCCTTCGTATTCCTCACCTGCGTCCCTGCAGCGCTGTCTCCCTGCTGACTGAGGGCCCTGTGTGTGTTCCAAGCACACAGCGGAGGCACGAGTGTGGGGCTGCTCCGTTTATCACACACTTCAGGGTGGTTCGAACCTTTTACGGTAGAATATACACACGTATGATTTAGCATAATCAAACTAAAACACCTGAAATTCAAATAATACCAATTTCTTTCAGAATAATCCTAAAGTTCATAAAACTGAACAGTAATAACAATCACCAACAGAGTCATTTCTTTCTGTAAGTGAGAGCGC
>PVJO010030471.1:0-15370 GCA_004026905.1 Hystrix cristata | reverse complement strand
AGACAGAAATGTGCGGCAAGCTCAGTGAATTTTCATAAGCTGAAAGCACCTAAACCAACATCTAGAACACCCCACACTGGCATCCGGAACACTGAACCAAACTCCCAAACCTCAAAGTTCTACCGCGGTCTCTCCCAGCCATCGCACCTTCTCCAGGAGGTCACTCTCCTGACTTTCCTCAGCGTGGGCTGGGATGTCCTGACTTTCCTCAGCTTGGGCTGGGATGTCCTGACTTTTACTAATACATCTGAAATTGCTTCTCTATCTGGCTTCATTGCACTGCAATTTTTGATAAAGAGAAAATGAAAGCATTATTTTCTTTACTGACATTAAATTATTTAAATTTATTTTGTCATATATTCAACATTTAATTTTAAAGCTAACACATTATTTACACAAAATAATAGCACCTAGTATCTATTAATGAGGTTTAAATATATGAAGACTTAAATTTTTAGTACAATATCTACAATTTATTTGAAAGTGGTAGAGAAAATATTACCTTCAAAATCTTTTCATCTTGGTTATGTTACCATCATTTAAAAATTATATTAGAATTTAAATTTAGAAAAGTTTTAGTTTCACAGAAAAATTGACTGGGAAGTACAGAGTAGTCATATTTTATACTAGGGTTCATTTTGGATGTGTATTCTATGAAGTTTGAGAAATATAATGACATGCATCCACCGATCTAGTATCATTCATTAGTTTCACTGCCCTAGAAGTCCCCCGTTCTCAACCTATTCCCCACTCTCACCCACCTACTCCCTGCCAATCACTGAACTTTCCATTATCTTCACAGTTTTGCTTTTTCCCTAAAGTCATATAGCTAAAATTAGTGCATAACCTCTTTCAGTTAAATGGTACATATTTAGGCTTTCTCTAAGTCTTTCTATTGCTCTTGGAAGTTTACTGCTATCTAACATAGAATAATATTTTTTTGTTTTGATATGCCACATCGTATCAATTCACCAACTGAAAAACATTTTGGTTACTTTTAACTTTTGACAATGATGAATAAATACCCATGTGCAGGGTTTCGGATGAACATAAGTTTTCAGTTCATTTGAGTCAAATGCCCAAGAGCACAGTTGTTGGAATGTATGGCTAGATTTGTCTAGTTTTATAAGAAACTGTCAAACAGTCTTCCAAAGTGCCTGTACCATCTTGCCTCCCTACAAGTGATGAATTAATTAGTCCTGTTGTTCTCTGTTCTTGGAAGTGTTTGTGGTGGCCAGTGTTCTGCATTCTAGCCATTTCAGTGAGCCTGCAGTGGTGTGCACTGCTATCCTCATTTGCGAGTCCCTGGTAATCTATGCTGAACACCTGCATACATAGCTGTTGGCCCCATGTGTAGACTTTTTGTGAGGTGTCTGATCAAGTCTCTTGTCCAATTTTTATTCTGGTTGTTTTACGTGACTGAGATTTAGGATTTAGGCTCATGCCAAATTTTTATGACTCTTATCTCTACCTCCTCTTTGCTTCAGTCAAAACCTTACAAAAGTGAAACCATGCTTATTGTCTTTTTCTTTCCACCTTATTATTGAGTTTTAGGGGTTCTTTGCATATTTTGAATAACCATCCTTTATCAAATGTCCTTTGTAAATATTTTGTGCCAGTCTGTGGCTTGTGTTCTCGTTCTCTTTATGGTGATTTTCACAAAGCAGTATTTTTGCAATTAATGAAGTCCAGCTCCTCAACTATTTCTTTCACAGATGATGGCGCTTAGGTCTGTCATTTATTTCGACTTAATTTTTGTGATGTGTGTTAGATCTATGTCTAAATTCATTTTATTTTTGCATGTGGATGTTCAGCACCATTTGTTGAGCCCATCAATTTTTAAATAAAATTAAGGTTTTAATCTCAATATTGATATAAAAATGAGGTACTAGAATACTGTTTTTATGAATCTGAGAAAACTGTTCTGTAAAACAGTTTCACGTAACTCTTCGAGAAATTTTAATTATACTCAATTGTTAAAATATCCTTAGATGTAAAGTCAAACATTGTTAGTAGCCAGAATATAATTGTATGTGTGTGTGTGTGTGTGTGTGCGTGTGTCTGTGATCATCAAGCTACAGTATTTTTGTGATTGTTGGGACTGAAGGGATATAAATACAATAGTATGTAAAGAAGGATGAAGGTTATAAAATCTAATAAGTTTGAGTTGAAAAATGATCCAGTGAAAATATTGCTATACAAAACATACACGGGCCAGATGTTGGACACTTGATTAATGCATGTGGACATTCAGTGTAACTCCCGAAGGACATTTCACCTTCCAAGAAAACAGCATTCTTGTGACTGTTTCGATTTTAATCAGCATCATGCAAAATAGTCCTTGATTATCTAATTCCATCAGTTTTTTTTGCAAGCACTGAAAAGAAGGAAATTGTACTGTTCTAGTTAATTCTTTAGGATATTTCCAAACTTCCAAAAACATCAGTGTTAAAATTGCCAACATTTTTTTCTTTCTTTGCGTGCAGTACTTTCATTTTACCAGTGAGGAAACACATTTTGCTTTTCTCAACTTATCTGGGAATGACAGTGTATCAGAACTGTCACAAACTCTGGAGTCAATAAATTCTGGAGTGCTAAAGAGGCATTTGAGAAAACTACAGTGTTCTTGATTGTACGCTGCTCCTATTTCCACATATATTCTGAAATAAGAGTGGTCTCATTTTTCTATTCTCATATTTATCTTCTGAAATGACATTGGCCATCTACTAAAAAAAAAAAAAAACCCAAAAAACTTCAAACTGACATTTCAGGAATTTTTTTCCAGGTACTATTTAAATAAGAATTACTTGGTATATCTGTCTGATCCTACTAGGTAAATTTTCAATCAGAACCATAAACAGAACGGACACATCTTATACACAGAAAATAGCTGGAGATAAGGTAGAAAAAATAGTATTTTCACTGATGAAGTCTGTAGTTAACTAGTAGATCTGTATGAGAAAATTTTTATTTTCTTCTTAAACACGGTCTATCTGCATAGGTACAAATTATCAGCTATTCTTAAGAAATAATGAGATTTTCATTGTAATATTTGCATAAAATTCTCTTTTTATACCTTTACAGAGTGAGTGTTTTATCAGTTTTGTAGCTTTGGAGACTTTAATGTGGGCCTCAGATGCAAAATTTAAATGATGCTACCTTAGAAAAAGTTACGAATAAGAAAATACAATTTCAGATTTTTGGGGGGGTGCTGGGGATCAAACTCAGGGCCTTTACAATTTCATTTTTTGAGCATTATTTGAAACTTTATTTTGGCTTTTGAGCAAGGCAGCAACGTACTACATTGGTACTGAACCAGAAAATAACTGGTCCATAAATTTTATAGCAGCCCCCGCACACAAAGTGTTTATGAAAATAAAATAACACAGTTAGAAAACTCAAGGATGGTTTCATCTGAGTAGTTTTGAGTCCTAAAGTGGATATAACTAGAAAAAGAAATTCAAATAACAAAAGCTTTTCAGTTTACAGTGGAGTCTGCTCATGGGTATGCATAAACACTCATATATACCTCTATTTATATAGAAATGGGGAATAAAAAAGAATAAAATGACACATGGGAAGAAAGTGTGTCTCTCTTTGTCAATGTCAAGATAAAATTTTCTCACTTTACAGAGATATTGGGTAAGAGTAGAATGTTTGGCTGCTTCATATCTTTGAACAGCAACTTGACATTTGAACTCCTGTTAATTTTGGCTGGCATTTACAAAAAACATGAGTCACTACTGATGTTGTTATTTCTAATAAAAATTAAACAACCACAAGAATAAAAATGCTCTTAGTATTGTGAACAACATCCACCCTTTTCAGTACATTTTTAGAGCATCATGTTTTAGGCATGATGAGATTGTGGATTAATGTGATGTGATTCTTTAAAATGTTAGTGATCTACTATAGGGTTTGAACACTTCATTCTGGGTCATAAGAAACCTGTTTTTAATTGATGTATGCAAGATTAGGTGATACTGTTTGATAGCGTATGGGACTGTGTTTACAGATTCAGTTTAAAATACAATATTAAACCTGTGCATTTTAAGAATCCCTTAAAATAAAAACACCTGGTTAACTTGCCCATCTGTATCACTTGACTTGACTTAGGTAGAAATGGGCTGTTAAATGCTATACCATTAATCAGTGAGACTTTAATAAAATTTTAAATACTTCTCTTTGTGAGTAAGCAAGCATAATTACTTAATTACTATGATGAAAAGGACTTTTCATACTTTTCAGACAAAGGCAATAAAAATGTATAAAATCGATAGATTTAAGTCACTGAACATGTAGATAAAGGGTCAAATAAAATAAACCATCTAATGTTTAGAAAAAAATATTAAATTGCCTTTAAGTACACATTGTAAATTTTTTCTATCCCCATCATAGAGTTTAACTTGTAAGCATTCGATTAGAATTTGAGGTGAAAAATAATTTTGTCATTTGGGATTAATGCTCAAACAAGTGTGTACATGTAAAGATAAGACCCTAACAAAAATGTCCCCAGGTTTTCTTATTTTGAAATTCAGTGCAAAATTTCTTTTGATGATAAGTTTAAATCATCCATATTTTAAGTAATTTTAGTTTCTGATTATCTTGGATTTCCCCATCTTACAATAATAATCCCAGACATCTTAATGCTTTTCATTCTAAAGCTATGTGCACACATGCATGTACATACATGAAGATGTATATGTATTCTCATGATCCCTAACAAACTTATGTGCGAAGACAAGTAGTGAGTGTTGTTCTGCCATCCGACAACACGAACATATAAGGTTAAGTATTATATATTTAATATTCATAGATTGGGAGAAGGCCTATGATTTTTAATTCTATTTTTATGCTTCAAATATTTTTTAAAAAGTTGAAATAAGATACTTTGTGGAAGCCCACAGAAGCCATGAGCTATTTCCACAGTGTGCAGGGTCTAGGGATGTCTTCCACACAAGCCTGAACTACACCCTACTGTGGTTGAAAAGTCCTGAATTAAAAGTTTGGCTGAAGTTTATATCGTGAACGTGGTACTACTGAACACTAAAGAAATGTTTTGTCTTGCAAATACTTTCCCAATTTTAATTGCTACTCTTGGGAAGTATAGCATAGCAAAGTACATCAGGTACTAGCTAGTTACATTTCTATTTTCATAGCCATTTTAATGACTGCTATGGGCTTCTTAGGAAAGTAATCTCTCTCCATTTACTCCTTTCTCCTTCCGCAAGGGGAAAGAGATTGATTTGAATGGGTCAGATTTGAGGTTTGACTGTTTCTGGGGGGAGTTATCTCCTGGCTAAAAGCACAGGAGCAAGACTCTCATCAGAAGATTCCCCAGAGGAACAACAATATGAGGTACTGAGATGTTTCTCAGCCTGGCCAGCCTACCTTTTCCCCTCTGGATATGCTTTTTAATACACAGTCACTGACCAAACATTGTTGTCCTGGCCTGAGAAGGCTTCGCATTGGTCTAGTTCAACTCAAAATTAGGCCCTGTTTTGTTAACTAGCTCATTTTTGTAACTAACATGGGGAAAAGAGCCCTCCATCTTGTCTCCCCTAGTTTATGAATTTCCACCGTGGAGTTTGAAGTTAAATTGCTGGGAATTAAAGTCCACGTGTGCCTTTCTTTGCTTCCTTCAGTGCATGTTCCTCGGAGACCCCGAGGAGCGTCGGCTGTTCCCAGGCAGGACTTGGGTGTCCTGGCTTTCCTCCTCCAACAGTGTGAGTCCTTTACACAGGCTTAAATTGGTGCAAATCATTTAAAGAGTCCCAGATTAAAGTTAGGCTAAGATAAAGTACATAAACACACGATGCAAACACAGACATGATATAGAAAGTTGTAACAGGTATCAGAAAAACCTTCCCGGGACATAATAATGTTTATTTGTTCATTCCTTTGAAATTTAAAGCAGAAACTCAAGAATGCAACAATAAGAACAACGAAGATGTTTTAGAAGCCCATACAAACTAAAAGCAGACAATGACTGTTCTGTTGACTACTGATGTTATAGAGGAATACAATTCCTGAACTTAAAATCTCTCCTTCGGTGCTTTATTTAATCACATTATTATCATTTCTGTCTTTGAATATTCTCAATGGAAAATGTGAGGCAGATACAAATGCCCACCTCTCCTGAGTCCTTACGATGCACCAGATAGATTGCTAAGCACAGTTTCTCTCATTCGTCAAAGTACTGTAGTGAACTAGAGTAATTTTGATCCTTCTGCAGACGAGGAAACTGAAGCATATATCCAGTTCACTTACCTGATTAAGTGGTACAGTCAGGATTTGAGCCTTTGAGGAATTACTTAGTTCATGGTTGCAGTCCTAATTACTGTGGTGATTATGATAATTACTACAGTAATTAAGGTGTATCACCTCTAATGATAACTACCACTGGAGAAGCAGAGGAAACTTGTTAGGGAAAACACCATGTGTCTGAAAGAGAAAACAAAGAACTTTATAATTTAGACAGAACATTGGGACGAATAGAGTTGGATTAGCTCTTGATAAGTATGCTGCTAATGTAAAACAAGGGAAATAGACTGAGCAGGCAAAGCTGAGTTGGAAGGTGATGGATAAAACATACTTAACAAATATTTTATCCTTTCATTTTTATAATTGTATCTTTTGACATTTTAAATTTTTATGAAAGCCAATTTATCAACTTATTTTTTATGAATCTTACTTTTTCTCTCACAGCTGGCAAGTTTGTGTCTAACTAAAGATTACACAAATTTTTTCAAGTGTTTTCTTCTGGAAATTTTAGAGTCTGAGCTCTTACATTTAAATATAAGGTCACAGAAAGAATTTCTGAATGTGGTATAAGGTAAAAGTTGAGGTTCACTTTTAAAAGCATGGATCTTCAATTGTTTCACAACGATTTTGCTAAAAAACATCAGTTTTCCATTATATCATCTTCGTGTCTTTGCTGAGAATTAACTGAACACGTGTGGGTCTTTTTCTGGATTCGCTCTCTTCCTCCAATGATCTGTATGCTTCTGCTTATTTGAATATCCCACTGTGTTTATTACTATAGTTTCATATTAGGAATTAAAAATAAGTAGTACTGATTTTCTTTGTTGTTTTTAAAATTGCTTTGCTACTCTGTCTTTTGCCTCTTCGTAACAATTTGAGAATGCTATTGTCAATTTCTATAAAAAAGAATATATCTGCTCTGCTTTTAATTAGATTTAATTATTGAATCTACAGATAGATTTAGAGATAATTAACATCTTAATATTAAGCCTTTCATCTTTGAACATTGTATATCTTTCTGCTTATTTACATGTTTTAAAATTTATGTCTACTGTGTTTATAATATTCAGTATAGGAATATAATACATATTTTGTTAAATTTGTCTTTAATTTTTTCCTGCTTTTGATGATTTTGTGGGTGCAATTATTGCTCTTGATAAAAGAGTACAGAAGTTACTGTTTTGTGTTCATGTCTATTCAGTAACCTCATGAACTCACATTTTAGCTACTTTTTTGTAGATAACTCAGGGTTTTCTAGTAAACAACTATGTTGGCAACAAATAAATACAATATTGCTTCTTCCTTTCCAATAGCTATGGTGTGCTATTCAAATCATCTTTGTGCTTCATAATACTGATTTAGACCTCTTGTACAATGTTGAATAAAAATGGTAAAAGCACACATCTTTCTCTTTTTCTCTGTGGTAGGCAGAAATAATGACATCATTCACCATTTAATATGATGGACCAACATGGATAAATCTATTAATCATGAATAATTGTGGAATAATATAACAATAGAAAGCATAATGAAATAGTATATATTCATATACTATTCAGATAGTATTAATGTAATATTCATATAGTAAATACTAACATGTACTACATCTTTATAGATAAAAAGATGTATGTAAGATGAATAAAATGCATATATGAATGATAAACACCTAGTTAGTAGTTATCTCTGAAAAGCAAGGGAGAGAAGGAAGTGGCTTGGACTTGGGAAAGTCTGCAGTTCTTCAGTTGTATTTGTATGGTTTTATTATTTGAAAGGAAACTGGTGACAGTAGAGAGGAACAGGTAGAATTTACATAAGCAGAGAAAATTAAAAAAGCTTCCTTAGTGTTCTAAGAAATACAAGTATAAAGAGACAGAATTAATAATGTAGGCTACAGAAAGCCATGTCAGTGTGGATGTAAAACTAGCAGCGTGCATGGACACAGATTATGATGGGGCGAATGTCTAGGAATGCACACTTTTAATACCTAAAATGCAAATGGAAATGTTTTATTTGTCCAACAAAACATTTGTGCAGATGGAGTTATAAAGTATGAAAACAGTGACAATAGCAAACTATGGACCAGTAATTTGTCTCTGGAAAGTGGCATCTGTATGTTCTGCTATTGGTATTCAAATTATATTGAAAGGTAACTTGATATTTATCAAACCCAAAGCAGAGTCTATGGAAAATGCATCTGAGGTGTTGGGAGGGCACCAAAGGTATATTTGACTAGCATGTTGCCATAAAAGTAAAAAAAAAAATATTCAATTGGGAGATAAGATACATGCATTTAAAACATAAGAAAACAAAGTAGTGTGAAAACATTGACATTCATAGCACAGTAACTACTTATTGTTTATTGTGTTCCATAGTTACTTTATATTCTGACACTACAAAATATGTAGAAATATGAAAATGAAAAATTTAGATCCCATATTTCTTGAATAATGAAAGATTATTATCAAGATATTTCATACTTTATTGAATATCTTTAGGTGTCATGAATTTAAATTTAGCTTTTGTTACTAATTATAAAATTTTTAACTGTTACATTCCAGTTGTGATGGTGATCTTAATAAACCAATGATAGTATCTAAATTAGAAAATTTCATTTATGTATTCCAGACAGCAGTGAAGGAATTTCCTTGTTTGTTCTTAAATCTTTAGTCGTGCATTGCAAAAAATAATATTAGGGACCATTTATTGACCATTTTGACTTATTAATATAATTTCAATATTATGAAGATTATGGCATAACATAGAAGTATTTCTATGACTATGGCTGTGCATTAATAGTTGATTTTTATTTGTTTTTAATTCACAAGGACTGTGATATTTAAATAAATATACCTCAACCTTTAATATTCTCTGCAATGAATCTTAAAATGTTCTATTCTAAATTATCACATTAAAATATGATTATAATGTTTATGATAAAAGCCCTTTTGCCATTGTAGTAAGCAATATTCTATAATGTTTTTTTAAAAGGAAAATGAGTGTGTCCGAATCAATGGGAGAATTTTCAGAAGATGTAAATTTAGTCTACACTGTTTCTGAGTTGCTGTGAGTTACAGAGGGAATCGTTAAATAGAGTATGCACTCATAATCAGTGTGATTCTGTATTTGTGAGTAGCATGCAAGGTTTGGAAGAAGAGAAAAATGGGGCATGAGAAACTGTGAAAACCCAGAGAAGTCCAGTAATAGTGACTTAAAGAGAATGGTTTACAGGTAGAAGCTGTATTGTGAAATGGAATACAAAGAGAACGAGGTTTCACAGCTATAATTTATCATCACGAAAGAAAAAACAAGATCTTTGTGTTTTATTCCTGGTATTTTTTATTAGGAAAAACTCCCAAGAGCATAAAGAAGGAAATTACCATTAATTGAACATATATAATTGAGTGAATAAGTTCGGTTTTTAACTTATTATAGCTCTTGTTCAGGTGAAGATATTTAGGTGGCAGTTGGACACACATACACACACACACATAACTGAGATGAGTGTAAATGTAGCAAAGTGACTTTATGTGATTAATCCTGGAAGCTGTACGTACCCCAGTGATAGATCTATGTTTTATGTTTTTGGTTTCTCCCACTATATGTGACCTGTAATCAGGACTGAGAAATAGCTGTTAAATAAGTGACACGTAGATCCCTGACCCTGTGCAGATAAGGAACCAAACTCAACAGAATAAAAAAGAGCATTGCCAGATAATTTGTCTTTTTTTCTATTAAATTATGGACAATCCTAACATACATCTTTGGAATCAGCAGTTCTCAGACATTTTGGTCCCTGTACACTTTTACACCTGAAATTTATTAAGGACTCAGAAAAGATTTTGTTTATATTCATTATAACTATTGATTATTTACATTAGAAATTACAAATGAGAAAAACAAAATATTTAGTTCATTAAAAATAACCATTATAAATCAATTACATTATGATAAAATATTCAACAATAAAACAGGGGTGAGAACAGATGTACTGGATTACATTTTCACAAATCTCTTTAATGTTTGAATTAATAGTAGGCAATATGCATTCTCATATCTTCTACACATTTGTTGTAGGTCTTACTATGTTATAGATAAATCAAGTAAAAAATAATCCAGCCCCACGTAGATACGTAGTTGTAAATTAAGAGTACCTTTTTCAGATAATCTTTGATACTATACCAAACCTATCAGATATTATTTTATAAAGTTTTGATATTGAATCTGAGGCTATATCAATAAATTTAACCTCCATTGATTTATGCTGTGCTTTGAATAGCTCTTTTAATTATGGAAGCTTTTGAAATATTTATAAAATATTGGCTTATTGAGTTATTTGCCTCTTTCAAAACTTGGAATATTTTATTACATAATAAAATTTATTCCCTTTATTAATGTCCCCTACCAGTGTAATTTGAAAAGTCTGATCAGAAAAACTAGATTCAATTTGAGGACAATACAACTTTTCCAGAATCCTAATTTTCACTGGGAAATTCACATTTTATCACTGGCAAAAATTATGTCAGTTTTTCTTGACCTAGTAAGTTCACTTTGTTCATTTTGAGAAAAAAATATTTTGAATACCAAAGTTTTAATAATCGTACCTTATCTGTTATGTTTTTTCCAAATAAAATATCCTGTGGCATTCCAAAGGTGCCCAGCTCAGTTCCCAATGCAAGTCGCATAGTGAGTCCCTCACCCTACCCTGCGGGTTGAACGTCATCCCTCGGTCCGCAGCAGAAATGTTTTACACGCACTCTATGTTTAGTCAGACAGAATATTAAGAAGTGTTAAACATTAGTATCAAGATTTAAAAAAAATAAAATTCTACTCGTTCACGAGAGCCATTCTTAATTGGAACTGGCAGATTTTTCTTCCCTGCAGGTGTGTAGCAGTGAGGCTTGTAATGACTCTAGTCCAGTTGGGGCCCATTTCCTGGTTCATGATAAAATATGCGAATCTCAAAACAATGGAGGAAACGAATACAATTTTAGTATTATTATGAACATGGTTTTCACTCAACAGATCACTTGAAAGGCTCTACCACTATTCTTTTTTTTTGGTTTGATGCTGGGGATCGACACTATTCTAAATAGTATCTCTCTGCAAGTACTTTTGCGTGAATGAGGAAGAAAACTATTATAGAAATATATAAGAAAACTATACTCTTGGAAAAGCAGTTCAGATATTATTTTATATGAAAATATCAGTATTCTCACGTGGCACAATTTATTTTAAGAATACCAAGCGAGAGAAACAGATATGTTCAACCATGGCAGCATTTGCACTGCATTTCCATTTGTTGCCCGTTTCATTATGATTGAAATCTAATTTAGAATCATTTAAAAAACTTGTCAAGAGGCCAGTACAGAGTATGGTATTAAAGAGTGGATCATTGCAATAGCTTGTGCGCTGAGAATCAATCTCTCTTCCTGGGACGTTAGCATGTATACCTTCAAATATTTAAAAATGAAAATGGTGGAGGTTTTATTGGCTCTGCATTACAGTCCATTAAACTATAATATCTTTATATGGAGAGTGGCTTTTTAAACTCCAAATTAGCTGCATCCTTTTGCCGAAACCTTACTACATATGCCTCAGGCTCAGTCATGCACTAGGCTGCGTTTCAGATATTAAAGACTTAATGTTTTATTTTTCAGAGCACACTTTCACTTAGTATATACCATACCCTGAGTCAAAGGCGCCACAGTACATACTAGTAATTGTGATGAGTTTTGCTGTGGGCTTCCTCTATGGCCATGACAGCCGCCAATGCACATGTGTAATTTCAACAAATTTGTATTGAATATCTGCTGTGTGCAACACGGCAGGTCACCTTCTGTGGGAAAAGAAGATAGGTAGACTCCCTTCACTCAGGGGCTTGAAATATAGATAAAATCCAGCCCCATAAAAGGAAATTATTGAAATATATTGGAAGGAGTTAGTGACTAGAATACATAGTAGATGTTCACACACACAATTGTCCTGTGAAGAGCAGGAGTGATATGTTCCTGCAGAAGCTGCATTCGCTCAGGCCTTCAGGGAGTAAGGTACATTTTGCTGGGTGGGGACGCGCTGTCTGGATTCTCTTTCAGGCAGAAGGGAGGGTACGAATCCAGACACTGCAGGCGAGGTACTGAGCGTTAAAGTAGGGTAAGTGGGTGATGGACGCAGTGAACTGGGAAGGCTGGTCTTGTAAATCAATGAATCATTGGAATCTTCCCAAATCTAGGGAAACAGAACACTGTTTTAGGGGAATTTTACAGCCCTGAAAACAGTTTCAAGCTGCTTTCCAGAGCTGCTTTTTCTATCTCTTAATGGTAGATGCTCTCTCCTGGAGCATATCCAGTTCTGGATGTTTTTTCCTACTGTTCTTCCTGTATATGAAGTTTAAAAACTGAGAAAGTAATGTTGAAAAATCCTTTATCGGGCTAGTTTCATTATAAAGATTTAATTACTACAACAATTCTAGCAACAACAACAATAACAACAATAATGATAATACACATGTATCTCATTTAATTCTCCTCATGGTTTCCTGAGGCTGGAACTCTTGGAATCCCCATTTTATAGATAAAGCTCATCAAAGGATAATTGGATAAAGAAAATATGGTTCTCACATACAATGGAGTACTACTCTGCCATATAGATGAATAAACTTGAGTCATTCATAGATAAATGGATGCACCTTGAGAACGTAATATTAACTGAAATAAATCAGACACACGGCTTAAGTATTGCATTATTTCTCTTACACGAGAAACCCTAAATATAAGTAAAGACCAAACTAAAAGACAGATAATAGGAAAAAGGGAGACAGATTTTATTTTGCAAAGGGAAGGAGAACAAAAAAATGGAGGGAAGAGGAGGGAAAAAAGCTGAAAAAATAATTGGAAAAAAATAGAGATAGAGCTTTTGCAAATGGGAAGGGGATCAAATGATGGAAGGAGCAGGGAGGAAGGAGTGGAATAGAGGATGGAGCAAGAATTAAGATGTCTTATGTGCATGTACCAACTCCTATTCTTGCCATTTTATAACAAAACAACTAAGATCATGGAGATTAAATGATTCGCTGTCTTTTTACACTTCCACAAATGGAAAAGATAGAATTTTACCTGTATTTCTTGTGGCCCTCAAAACCTTTGTTCTATTTCTACCATTGCGTTGTTAGCTTGTTTTAGACTGGTGAGGAAATTTCAAGGCTCCCACCTTTGGGACTAGAGATACAAGAAAATAGCCTCATCCTGATCTCAGAGCAAGGAGAAAGGAGGGCAACTCATGCTCACATAATTTCTTGTCCTGGCAGGAATATTATGTGCATCTCTGAATTAGCAAAGCTATAGCATGACATCTTCCCAATGGAAGGCCAAATGGTTGGCTTGTAAGACCATCCCTTTCTTACAGTTGCAAATAGAGTTTTTATTTTTATTTTTAGTAGCTGATCAAGGTTAGTGATTTCTGTGCATTGAAAATAGCCTCATTAGAATCGACTTGGGAAACACTGAACACACCTGCACACACCTTCACACACATGAACATATGCTCACATACACGTTCTTGGAATTCTGATTCAAAGACTCAGGCAGAGGTTCAGTAGTGCCCAGTAGTCTGTTTCCTAAGAGCTTTGTTGTTGAGGCAGTCTAGGGCAATGTTGAAAAGCCTGATCTATGAAGCCGGATTTCATCAGTTTTGTCCCCAGTTATGAAACTTTGGTTTGATCTCCTATCTGTGCCTCAATTTTTCATCTGCCTGTTTGTGAATTCTACATATGCTCTGGTTAATAAGTACAGTATGGCTTGAGGAATCCTAGGGAATATGATAACTTAGAGAGGTACCAAGAAACAGGTGAAAAATTCTGTGAAGCCGAAGAGCTATGTTCCTACTTAGGTGGAAGGAAATATATACAAGTGGATCCAGAACAATTCAAGAATGGATTCTACTTATATTCAAGGTGTTTTCTTCAAATATTGTAGCAAAACAGCATTAGTTTAATTGAACTGAAATCTGGATGATTTAGATGTGGATTGAACAGGAGTTCATTCTTAAAGTTTACAGCACTAGTATTTTGTAAGCATGTTAATTTTGTGATCTAATTGCCTGAGGGGCATTTGACCTGATTCAATAATTTAAAATAACCCAAATCTATTAGTTATCTTGTAGCATGTATTCATACATAATTACACACATAGACTTTCCTAGAAGTGAATTTATTTAGAAATGCCTTTATGGAGTCTGAGGATTTTGAAGGGCATTAAAACATGAGAAGTTGCTCATTTTCATAGATAAAGAGCTTGAATACCAAAAAGACTAAGAAGGCTAAAACCTCACAACCACGGAGTTGCCAAATTGAGACTAGTGGTCAATTTTTAGAATTAGTTTTTATTTGTTTTAATTAAAGTTGTAATCAATCTAGTTTTTATTAAAGTAGCAGAATGCAAACTACTCACTATGCCAGACTGGCTGGGAGAGGCTCTATTGTGAAAGAAAAAAAAAACAGGCTTTGGAGATTTATTGACCTTAGTTGGTTGGCTCCTTCATTTACGGGCTGTGTGGCTGGGGCTATATTGAGGGAGCTTTACTGAGCTCATTTCCATTTTTTCTTAATTGACCCTTGTCATTTATGGGTCTACCACTCACATGTTTGCATGTTTGAGAGCAATTTTCCAATTCCTATTATGCATCACAAAGAAAGCACTTTTAAGCAGTTGAATCCCTTAGCTAGTGAGTGGGCATAATCAACTTTACAGATTTTTCTCTTGAAGTTGTGAAAAATCTCCATTCCTTTATATATATTAAAAAAGAGCCTGAAGCCATCTGCTGGTGATAGTGATGGAAAAGAAAATAAATGGGAGAATCTAATAAAGTGATGGTTCTTAGCAAATAGAAGTTGTGCTGAAGAGGAGAATGCCAAATTCTGTATTGGTTCAGGTCCAAAATGTGACTAGTTCTGTCATAAGCTCCATATGCAGAAACTAGAAGTACTTCCCGAAACTGTTTCAGTAGATGCTGAGCCTTTGCTAAACAAGTCAGAGAACATCGAGCTTCAGTACAAATTGAAATGTAGGTTACACTGAACATATGTACAGGAAATAAATGATTGAAATGTGAA
>PVJO010030470.1:0-15462 GCA_004026905.1 Hystrix cristata | reverse complement strand
TTCGTAGGAATCCTAGTACCTTTCCATTAATTATAATGCTGGTTTTTTGACTGAGATTTTAGAATCTGTGCATCTCTGTTTTATTAATGTACTAAAAAGATAGTTAAATTTTCATAATGAAAAAGAGGTAGCTGATTAATTCACCTTTTAAACTGGTGAGTAAATGGAATCAATTATTCTTTCTCCTATTTGATCTGTACTGCAAGGCTCATAATTAGGTTAGAGGAACAATCTCTTTTTAAAGTAGTCTAGACAATTAATAAAAAATAAATGAGAGAATTAGAATATCATTTTTAATTTCCAGTAAATTAATGGAGATAGGCATTGGGCATTGGTGACCAACTATTGCAAGTAGAGAAACAATCAGTTATACGTTTTCTGGCAAGAGACCAAAATTCATCTACATGTTGCCAAAGTATCGAGCCTAAATCCGATTGAACCTCTCGATCTGGTTTGCTAATGTGCAAGAAATACCGAAGACAGAGGAATGAGTTGAACTGTACCACGAGTGTACAGTCTGTAACATCAGGCTTTGGGAAAATCCCCATGTCAAAGGTTTGTGTACTGTAGTAGATAAATTCTAAGAAAAATAAAGGAGTTTAAGGGAAATTTATGGTTAAAAGAAATGTAAGAAACATATCAAATTTTTTAAATTGGCAACTATGATGTAACATACATGATACCCACTTGACAGAGCAATAAAGAAATACATGAAAAAAACATACAAAAATCAGGGTGGTGGAACTTTTGCCAAGAGAGCTGGGCTTACAGTTGGAATAGACATGGGAAAAGATATGTGAGGCAGCTGACAAAGTTGTATTTCTTAATCCAAATGGTGGTTATAAAGTTGCACTTTATTTCGTTAATTTTCCTCTAGTTTTCTACTTAGATTTTCATTTATAATCAATGGGTTGTTAAAATAAAATTGGGTAGAAGTTGTGAGTTTGTAAGAGAGTAGGTCTAGTGTGTATTTAAAGTATCCAGCTTTTCAAATTTCAAGGTATTTGGGAAGATAGTTATTTACAAAGTGAAGCAGGTAATACAGGAATGCTGGTGTGGTGTTGCACCAGCAAACCACTTTACTGGTTAAGGAAGCCCTGATTTGTCACACAGTACTCCTTCCTGCTTTGTAAACATTCCTGCCAAGGCTGTTTTCAGGATTCCAAGGGGATGCCATTAAGTATGGAAATTGAAGAAATGCAGAATCTACTTCTACGTGTCAGGGAGATTTAGTTTCAGGAGACTGTTGAATGGATGAGCAGAAATGATCAATTCTATCATCTTCTGCTTCAGTTTTCGGGTCTATCCATGTACAATTATTTGCAATGTGTTTTGATGAACAGAGGTGTTGTTTTAATCAAGGCTTAATATAAAATGGATGATCATTTTGAAGATGAGGCAAGGGGGTCCAAGGAGGGCTTCTCCATTTGTCTCTTTCCCTCTTTGTATTCTTTAGAAGACAACAACTTTTCTACTGAAAGAGGGGCCCAAGTGCTTTTGAACCCCAATCTTAGGTTGTTAATCTAAGAATTCTTAGACAAAAGGTAGAGGCTGAGGCTGAGCTAGTAAATAAAGCGGCCATGTCATTGAAGGGAGTGGTGAGGGAGGCCTAAGCAGCTGCATGTTTCTGACTCCATTGCTTCAGTATCTGTCTCTGGGCAATATGAAGCTAGAAGACAGAGCAATGGACCAAAACTCTGGGCTCCACTATATGTAGGGTGATTGAAAAATATGGTGAATGTTTAAATTTTACAGAATTTATTATAGTAAAAGACACATCATCTTCAGTCCTCCTCAAAATACTCCCTCTTGCTTTGAACACCCTTATCTCATCATTCTTACCACATTCTGAAGTAGTTCTGGAAGCCTTCATGCTTGCGTGTCTTTAGTTGTGTTGTTGTGACTACCTTGATGTCTGGAATTTGTTCAAAATGTTTACTCTTCATGGTCGTTTTACCTTTGGCAAAAAGCAAGAAGTAGCAAGATGTCAGATCTGGTAAATAAGGTGGATAAGGCCACACTGTCACGTCTTTATGAGCCTGTCTTTCTGTTTGCTAGTACCAGACAGCTGCATTTATCATATTTTTAATTGTAAAGACCCTCACAAAAGAAGACTTCCAGAACTGTTTCAGAAAGTGGCTAGAAGGATGGGATAAGCATGTTCTAAGTGAGGCAGAATATTATGAGGAAGATTAATGGCAATGTGTCTTTTACATTAAGTATGACTCACATTCTGTTGATTGATTTATGCTTCCAAGTTAAGGGTGGACCATAGCATTGAGGCCCAATGTTTAAATTCTACAGTGGACCACACTGAAGTGCTCAGATTGAATGGAGTGGATCTTCACATTCAGCTTCTTTTTTAACCTTATTGGAAAACACAATAATTTGGTTAACAACACAGGTTTTGGAATCAGGGAGTACTTAGTTTGAGTCTTGACTTAACTATTTATATCCTTATTCAAGTCTTCAAACCTCTTCAAGCTTTCCTTGTGTATTATATATGTGTGAACCTGTGTATATCTGTGTTATATACCAATGTATTTATTCATATATACTTGCTTCATCAAGTTGCTGTAGGCAAAACAATAGAATTCAAAAAGAGTTTTTGGTGCTTTTCCAAAATAACTGGAATATAAGTAATTGTTATTTATATACTATCATTTTCTGAATGTACATGTAATATAACTTCTACTATACATAGATAAGAAAAAAGGCAGAAATAATCCTTATCATCTTACTTTGAACTTGAGGTGAATAGACACTGTTAGCCAAAAAGTGATGGTATCTTTCTTTGTAGTATCATACACTATTACAGTATTCTTTTTCAAAAACTATGTTATTATATTATTTATATTTTTATTCTGTTACAGAAATGGGCTTGAACATTTCCCTGTCTCTTACCTATACAAGAACTATAGTTTTAGCAAGTTCCTTGTTACTATTTTTCCCCCAGTACTAGAGATAAAATCTGGGCACTCTACCACTGAGCTATCCTCCAGAACTTATTTTTTATTTTGAGACAGAGTCTTGCTAAGTTGCCTAGGCTGGCATCAAACTTGCTATACTCCTCCCTCAGCCTTCCAAATAGCTGGGACTATGGATGTGCATCACTGTTCCCTAGTCCTTGGCAATGTTTTAATACAATCATTCTGAGCCTTATTCTTTTATTTATTCATTCATCTGGTGACTATGTATTGGGTGCCAACTCTGTCCCAAAAGTCAAAGGGTTAAATATCACATAGAGGAGCCAAATTCATACAAATTTTTCTTTAACCCTTATGAAACTTTACTGCTTGGGAGATAACACCACGTCCTCTATTCTGGGACCATGGAAGCATTTCATTTGGCAGGCACATGGGAAGTCATGGTGGCATGAAGGGACTTAGTGTCTACCAGGAACAATGACCATTCAGAGTGAATAGACATGAAGGTCTGCTGGGCCAGGCCTCAGGGAGGAGCAGAGTCCTGAGAAACAAGCTGGGAAAAAGTGGTGGAGAGTAGATTGCAAATAATCCTTATGATTTTGACAGTGCCACCATGTGTCTGGCATTTTGCTTTACAAATGTTATTTTATTTAATCAGCATAACATATAGGTATTATTATAACCTGACATTAGCACATCAAGCGTCTACTTTTCATTCCAGTCAGGGCATAGAAGCTTGGAAACCAGAAGCATTCCCAGCAGGCAGCCTCACTGGGCAGCAGAAAACTGTCCAAAGCAAAATGCAGGTTTTAAGTCTGAAGTGTCAATTATATTTCTAACAATTGCATATGGACTTCATTAGCCAGCTAAATGGTACCTATTTTAGCATCCTGCCAGCTGGAGGGATTTCCAGTAGGAAATGTGAGAAGGGAATAAGTCTAGGAATCTCAGGTTCCCCAGGGCTTTCTGGAATTCATACAGATGAAGCAAGATAAGGTCAGCTCTGACCTCCCTTCTCTCTGCACCCCGTGTATAGTCACCTCACAAATGAATAAGAGCAGAGCACCTGTATCTGTCCAGGGCAGATAGAGGTTTGATCTGCTGTTTTTGCATCCCATTGGGTTTCTGAGGCTGAGTTCCCTTCAGGGATGGTAGGCAGAAGCAAAAAGAGCTCATTCAGCACCGGCTCTCTGTGGGAAACTTGTATCTCTTTGACATGAGAGTTCTTTATTATATGCTTTCTATTACATCTTTAGCACAGCTTTGTGTTGGCTTTTCCCATAGGTTAAATATAATGACGGGTAACCTAATCCAGAAGGTAACAGAATAATCTTAGAGGACACAAGGCTCTATTTAATTCTTGCCAAATGACAGAATATACCCAGACTTTGAACAGGCCCTTGCAGAACTCCAATAAGTTTTTGTGTCTTGCCTAGCTTGGAGCCAGAGTCTTCTCTTTCTATTCTTTTTTCCCACTCCCAGGCAGGATCTGATTTCACACCAATTGGTCTGTAAGAGGATAATGGTATCACAATTCAAGACAGGCAACCATGGAGAATTGTTTTATATGCTTCTGATACTCAAGAAGCTTCAGTGGCCTGGGCTAGGGCTCAGTTTTCAAGGAGAGTCAATTCCAGGGCAGAAGATGGTGTGGCAAAAGAGGAAAAAAATCTTGGGCTTTGAAATTAGGTTGATGGGTTGGAAATACAGCTCTGTCTTTTATTAGCTTGACTTTAGCCAGTGTCTAGGCTTCTGTTTCTTAATTAGCAAAATGATAATTAAGACATACTGAACTTGTAGAAATTTTGCAGTCACAGAATGAAAGAAGTATGTATAATGATATTCAGCATGAGGCAGGTATATTATATTTGGCCCCATTCTTGGGATTATTTGAAAATAGCGTTGCCAAGTTAATTCTCTCTCTGCCTGGGATGGTATGCTATGCTGCCCTCTGCATAGCCCACTATCAAAATGCTTGAGATTGGGATAATAGGTGGGATTAATTTTGATATGTCTGTAGATCTCAAATTTCTGCCTGGAATCCATTTATATATTACAAAAAAGTGTTTACTGAGAGCCAAATTTTATGTAGTGAAATAGACTGTTTCAGATGCTGAGGGTTATATAAACAAGAACCATATAGTCTATGGTTCAAGGGGCTCATAGACTGGCAGGGAGCCATGATCTTTGGGGGAGATGATATATGTGAGGATTGTCAGGGGTTCACAGAGAAGGTTGGAGGCAATTCTGTCTGTCTTGGGGAAGAGATAAGGAAGGTATCAAAGAGAAAGTAACTCTTGAGCCAATACTTGAGGTTTGTTAGCTTTTCTAGAGGAAGAAAACAAGTGGCAGTGAATTTTAGATAGAAGACCTGCTTGGACAAATCAATGAAATTGCCTGAGTGGATTTGAAAATGGTTAAAAATTTATGGTGGTTGGAATACTGTTATGGTACAGACCTGGTGTGCAGAGATGGAGCTTTAGGAAGGTGGTCAGATTGTGTGGGCACTGTACTTATTGGTGGATTTATCACTGGGGTGAGTTCAGTGGCTCTGTGTACTTTGGGAGGTGGGGCCTGGTTTCAGACTAGTCACCAGAGGCATGACCTGAAAGAGTTCACCTCCCTTCTTGCCCTCTCTTCTCACTCTGCTTCCTTGCTGCCATGATGTGAACAGCTTTCCTTTGCCCAGGCGCTTCCACCATTGCCATTTCTGTATGTAAGCCTGCTGAACACAGATAGAAACTTTTAAAATGTGAACCAAAATAAAACTTCTCCTTCTTTAAATTGTGGGTGTTGGGGATTGTGTCCCAATGTTGGGAAAGTGACTAAGACAGATTTTGGTACTAAGAGTGGGGTTGTTGCTAAGACTACTGACCATGTAGTTTAGAAGCCTTTGAAACTGGTTTGCAGGAAGAGTTTGGAAAGGTGTGGAGATGTGTTTGGTGACAGATTCTGATTAGAGCTCAGAAGACCACAGTGCTGATAAAAATACAGAAGATAAAGATCAGGCCCAGGTAATTTCAGATGGAAACCAGGACTCCCCTGGCAATTGGGTTAGAAGTCATGTGTGTTATGCTCTGGCAGAAAATTTGTCTAAATTTTGCTCATGTGCTGAGATGTTCAGGGAGACTGAAATTAAGGTGGTAGACTAATTAATCTCATGAAGGAAATTTCAAGGCAGACTAATGTTCATCTTGCAGCATTGGTGGCTTTTAGGCAGGCTTGTACTGAAAGTTGGGAGCAAAAAGCCCATTCAAAATATTTTCAGAAAGGAAGTGCCTACAAAGGTGGAGGCTTGGAAAGCCAGATTGCTGAAAGGTTTAAAAAGAAGTCAAGTGCCTCTAGCAAAGATGCCTTGAGGGCATTCCAGAAATCAGCAAGACCCCACCCTTTGGGTCTCTCAAAGATGTAAAAGCGAAGGACTGTTTTGAGAAGAGAGTCCCAGTGTACGTTGCTCAAAAATGGCCACCTGTGGAATTTGTTTCCTGGGAATCTGTTCACAGTGCTTAACCATGCAGGCACTTAGAGGTCTGTGCAGCCGTGATGGGGGGGGGCGCTATTGTTTGAGCTGGCAGCAAACCTTGGCATCATCTACATAGTGCTGGTTTTACAGGCATGCGGAATGCCGAATGTAGGGAGAGTCTGACCCAGATTTCAAAGGAAGGCCTGGGAGACCTGATAGTGTGTCCCTGAGAGGGCAGTGCACGAAGCTATGAGAGTGAAGCCTACAGTAGAGTACAGACACCAGGGAGCTGTAGAAACCAGGAATGTGGGCTACCTGAGGAAAGCTACAGACAGCAAGTAAATCCATTCCAAGAGAGAGGCTATGAAAAACTCCATCTGACAATTCTGTGGACATGGAGCCACCCCAGCCCTTCAAGGTGAATCTTTGCTCTGGGTACTGGACATAGAGCTACAGTATTTAATGTTTGCCCTGCTGGATTTCAGTTTTGCTGTGGTCCATTCCTTCCTATTCTCCTATTTCTCCCTTTTGGAATAGGAATGTTTACCTTGTGCTGTTAAATATTGTAAGTGTTTAACTTTTTTTTTTTTTTAATTTTCACAGGGACTCACAGCTAAGAATTTGCCTTGAGTCTCAGAGGAGACATTGTTCTTGGATTTTCCAGCAATGCTGGAACTATTAAAGCTTTGGCAACTCTTATGGACTAAATGCATTTTGCATAAAGAAATACACATGAGTCTTTTAGGAACTATGAGTGGAATGTTATGGTTTTGACCTGAAAATTTCTCCCAAAGCCTCAGGTATTCAGAGATGGGGCTTTAGGAGGATGATTGGATCATGGGAATACTGTACTCATTAGTAGCTTCATTCACTGGGATGAGTTAACTCAGTGGCTGTGTGTGCTGTTGGGAGGTGTGGCCTGTTTAGACAGGGATCACTGCAGGCATGATCTGGAAGGGTATATTTCCCTCCCTGATTCATCCCTTCTTGCTCTGCTTCCTGGCCTGTGTGATGCGAGTGGCTCTCTTCTGGTGAAGCCCTTCCACCTGACCATTTCTGTGTTTAAACTTGCCAAACACAGACTGCAATTTCTGAAATTTGAGCCAAAAGAAACGTTTCCTCCTTTAAGTTGTGGGTTTTGTGTCCCAGAAACTAGAAAGTGATTAAGACAAGTCTGGATCAGGGGAAAGACCATAGACCAAATTGGAGAGATATATTAGGGCCAGGTCCTGGTATTTTTTTAGGACATGTTAAAAAGTTTGATTATGAGCACAAGCACTATTATGAAACTAGCCAAATTTTCTCTGCAAAAAAAGAAAAAAAACCCCAAAAAAACAAAACGGAGCAATAGATAGGAATTTTAGAAAATTGCCTTGGCTATCGTTAAGAGCATCTTTTAGGGTTTATTTGTATTTCCTGCTTTGAATTGTAGAATTTCTTGAGTCTTTGGCTTGAAATTTTTCATTCATCTTGGAAAATTCTTAGACACTTCCTCTACAAATCTTGCTCTTGCTTCATTCTCCCTCTGCTCATTTTTCACAACTTTTAAAAATGAGGTGTGATATGTCCTTTAAATTTTTTCCTCTAGTACTGGGGATTAAAACCAGGGCTTTGAGCATGATAGGCAAGTGCTCTACCACTGAGCTGCATCCCCAGTCCATGTCTCTTAGAATATGTTCCAAATTTTTCATCCTTATTTCTTTATGTGATTATGCAATCTATTTTTGTAATCTGTTTTTGTAAACAAAGCTGTATCAGAATACAGCTATGCTCACTAAATTGTTTATCATTGATGACAGCATTTGTACTGTAGAGGATGAAAAGGTGAATATGGGTGGAGAAACCCAATCTGAAAATCCAAAATTTGAAATGTTCCAAAATTCTTAACTTTTTGAACACTGACATGATATCACAAGTGTGAAGTTTCCCATCTGTTCTTATGTGAGAGATCATAGTCAAGAGGCAGGTACTCTAAGAATATTGTATAAAATTCTTCAAGCTATGTGTATAAGATGTACATGAGGTAAGAATGTGCTTTGTTTAGATTTGGATTCTGCCCCCAAGATAGCTCATTATGGATATGTTAAGTACTAAAAAAATCTGAAATAGGTTTGTTCCTAAACTGTTCAGGTAAGGGATACTCAAACCTTAGTTTTGATAGAGACTGTGCAGCTGAAAGCCTAAAATATTTACTGTCGAATCTTTACAGAAAAATTTGTTTACATCTGTGATAGTCTATTTTTTAATAATCTATTGGATTTTTTATTTTAGCTCTTTTTCCAGTTATACCATTTCTATTTGATTTTTTTTAATACTTTCAGTTCTCTGCTTAAATTCACCATATTTGAATATATCCATCACAATTATTTTTAAGTCCATGTTGGAATAACATCAATACCTACCTGGATCTCTTGTTGGATTTTATTATTTTTTCCCCTCCTCTCTATTTTTGGGCATTTGTGTCTGGCCTTTTGGTATAATGTTTTTTGAGTGGTGACTGGGTTTTGATACACTGCAGAGAGATTTCAAGGGTGGCAGAATCTTCTTCAGACAGGGGCAGCTATGATTTCTAGCATGCAGCTAGCTCAGGGAAACATAAAGTTAATATAGTCAAGGATTGAGTTAAGAGCACATTTTATCCCAGTCTTTGTGAAGGCTGGTAGATTTCTTGTTTACATACCTTGGGGATACTAGCCTTTGAGGCTCACAATGAAATCCAGAGATTTTCACCAAGGTTCTTTTTCCCCAGTGGACTGTGAATTCCACCTCTCATCCCAACCCACGGCTGGTGAAACTCTGCTCAGACCCTTGAACCCCTTTTTTCTTCTTTGCTTTTCACTTCTCAGTGCCATGCTTCAATCAGCAAATATTTCAAACAGATAAGTACTGCTTAATACTAGGCCTATACCTTTCCGTTTCTCTTCTCTCCAGGATCATGGTTCCTCAAGACCCCTTGGTGATGTAACAATCTGATGACTTCAAACAGAATCCTTTATATATTTTGGAGATTTTATGATTATTAGAAGCCTAACTGTCCACAGTTGGGTACTTTGTTATTACTGGAAAGTGGACTTATGGATTATAGATAATTTGTAACATGGTAAAGAAATCTGAGAACTATTCAGAAGAAATTGAATGTATTTGAGAAATAATGATGACTTAAAGGCCATAGAAGTGATTAGGGTGTAGGGTATACGGATGGTAAACAGATGTATTAGTTACCTTCCTAGAGTCAATGGTTTGCAAGACAGCAGATTTAATACAGGACATTTACACATTACAACATTCACACACACAAGCCAAATGCAGGAAGAGTGTAGAATACCTATCTATGCACTGGAGACCTGAAAGATCCAATCGAGTGCTGGGAGCCCACGGCACTGTCTCACGTAATTCCATGCCTGCACTAAAAGGTGGAAGAAATCTTTGCTGGAGCCAGCATATGACACTCGCAGTGGAGATGAAGACGAGAGCTCCCCCAAAGCAAACAGCAGCTATCTCCAACGACAGCAAGGCCTTAATCTCCTTCTGCGATGAGAACAGCAAAGTTCCGTTAGGGAGAACCGGTCACAACAGATCTTCTCCTGGGAAACAGCTGGCAGTATCTTCTGCTCTTGTTCCCCTTTATGTTGTGTTGGGAATAACCTTCAGGTGGATCTTCTGTGCCCAGAACCACACCAACTCAGTTCAGCTGGGCATTCCTGCTAAGTTGACCAAAACAGTAAGTCCACCACAATAGATATGTGAAAAATGTTCACCATCATTAGCCATTTGGGAAATATTCATTACAATCCTACCAATATACTGCTCCACATCTATCTGAATAGTTAACAATATTGAATGCTGGCGAGGATGTAGATAAACTATATCACCTGTGCTTTGTAGATGAGAATGGAAAACTGCATATTCACTATGGAAAATAGTTTTATAGTTTATTACAAAATTAGACATAGAACTATCATCCAACAATTATACTCCTGGGCATTTATCCCCCCGAGAAGAAAATTTATGTTTATGTAAAAAAAAAGTATATAAGTATTCATAGTCCTTTTATTTGTAATATTCCCCAAACTGAAAATAACCCAGATGTCCTTTAACAGGGGAATGGATGATTAAACAAATTGTGATATATCTGTACCATAAAATATAACTCAGCAATAAAAAGCAACATATTACTGATTTACCAAAAAAAATCTTGAATGAATATTGATGAATATCAAGAAATTATGTTTAGTTCAAACACATTCAATGGAGAAATGACAAATGCCTACTGCAGCCAACTTCTTGGCTTACATTTAGAAAGAGCAAGAAGGGCATACTTTTTATAAAGCGACTCGATTCTTCTTCACAGCAGGATTAGCTGTCTTTCCTGAAGGTGAGCTCTGAAGGCCATTGGTCTTCTAGGTGGTAATCATTCCTTCTGTAATCCAATCACTTTTTAAAATAAATGGTTTGTAATGACTGGAATGTGTAGCAAAATTCACCACGATCAACATACACTAGTGAAAAAGGAAAAGAGCAGGGACGATGATCACATGGCTGTTTGTGCTTATGATTTCCTCCACCTCCCATTTCATGCTTCTTTCGCCCTTAATAAACATACACTTAGTCAGGATCGTTTGCCTGATTGGGTGATCCAAAGTTCCATAATCATGGGAATTTCACTTTGGCAGTCCTGAATATTAGGATTTTCTACAATTTTCCATCAACTTGCATCACTAGGTCATTGCTATGATGATGGAACTCCACAGGAAGCTTTCTCGGTGAACGGTGCAAATTGTACAGAAGAGCAATGATGGAGCTGTGAACTGCACATGCATTATATTCAGCCCCAGAAATGGAATCTGAATTTGTGATTTGGCTGCACTGCTCTGCATTACAGGGTTACAGTACTTTTAAACTAGTTATAAAAATTTCTACTTAGATTCTTATAATTACATTTGATTGGAAAAGTCCAGATCACATGACTGAACTTTACTCATTAGGTTGCCTGAGTCTGAGTATATAAGTTCTTGCCACTACATTGGGAAAATGAGACTCATAATGTGGAAAATAGCCAAAATGTAAGAAAGATTTTAAGGAATACTGAGTAGCCACACATGACCACCCACTACAGATGGTGTTTGTGGACCAAAAAAAAAAAAAAAAGAAAAAAAAGAAAAGAGTGTTAATCACTAGGAATCAGTATGGATTTATTCTGAATCTGACTCATTTCCTCTTTACTTAGAAATAATTGAATAGTAAATTATGGGTCCTGGTGAAGTTTTTAGGAGAGAAGTCTAAAAGAGGCAATTTAGGAAAAAGCTAAGAGGTTGTAGTTTCTTGTTTTAATGGGAGAGGAAATTAAAATGGAGGAAATACATGATTTAAAACACAAGATTTCAGAGAGCAACTGCTAATGCAGACTTGATAGGTACACAAAATTCCTAGAAATAGGCCAAAGACACAGTAGTGTGGAAAGTTAAGAGTAGGTCCAAAGACAAGTTTGAGCAGAAGCCAGCAAAGGGTCAACATGATACCTGAACAAGAAAAGCTCTTCACTCATTTAATGATCAAAGATGAGCCTGGACTAGAAATTGGAAACGGGTTATCCCTTCCAGTGGTGGCAAGTCAAAAGTCTGAGATGAGGTGCTGGATACTAAATGCCATGTGTACAGAGGTAGAACCCAGATGGGATTTTTCAGACTTGTCGAAGCAGAGGAATAGAAGAATGTGTATCTGACTTATTTCAACTTTATGTAACATTTAGCCAAAAATTTTGGGCAATGATTGTAGGTTTTAGGGAAAAGGCCAATAAAAGGTGAGTAGAAAATAGAGAATAGAGAAAAATGGAGTCCCGGGATTAATTTTGATGTTTCATTTGACAGGAAGCATCATAAAAACAACATGAGATTCAACAACCAGTGAAAAAGAACATCTGCCTAGTAAAATAAGGGTTATTTTCACTGCAAGGGACTGTCTAGAACTCTGATCATAGCTATTTTTATCATAGCAACAATGCCCCTCATATTCTTACCAATTATTTTCCCAATGCATAACACGACAATTAAGACCTGCATTCTCTTCCCCATCTTTCAAATAAATCAAGTTTTTTATCTGAACATGCTAATCACTAGCTTGCCTATATGTTTTCATTCATGCACTTTTTTCAGCCCAGCTACTATTACCCCCTTTATCCTTTTATTAACATTTTAAACAAAATATGTAAGACTTTATGAAATAATATGTATGAGTTTATGAAATATAAAGGGATGTCCTTTATTAAATGTGTTAATATCTGTGATAATATCTACTTTAGATTTTGCACATGTGTAATGCAATTTAATCGATTCATCTTTTCCATTCCTTACACATTGCACGAAACCTTTCTTGATCTGTACAGTTGAAGTAATTGCTCTTTCTTCTAATATTCATAGTAACATCTCTTGTAAATTTCTGTATGTTCAGTTGATTTCAATGGAGATATACATGTATATCTAAATGATACACAATTTAAAAAATACTTTACAAATGTACATAAATCCTATCACATAGTCATTAAATTCTAATTATATTCAAATACATGCTTTTGAAATCTGATTTGATATCTAGTTTCCATAATATACAGGCATGTGCCACATAATGACCTTTCAGTTCACAACAACTATAGATATGACAATATTCTCAAAAAATCATATCAGCTAGTGATACCATAGCCTTCTTCCTCTGTGTAAGTTCACTCTATGATGTTTTCATGACAAAACAGCCCAAAGATGCATTTTGCAGAATGAGTCCCTGTCTTTAAGCAATGTATGTCTATATATGCAAAATATATTTATCTCTCGCTTCAAGAATATATCTTTTTTTTCTCTTACTGGTTTCCTTCCCCTTTCTTCTCCCCTTTCTCCTTCCCTTCCTTTATGAATTACTTGGTCTTTGTTACAGCAGCAGAAAATAACTAAGATAGAATTTAATTATATCTGCAAAATTCTCTCTTTTTTGTCATATTCTTTTGCTAGAAACAAGTCATGGGTCCTTCCCAAATCCAAGAAGAAAGTATATATAGTGTACAAACACCAAGAAGTAGAAATCATGGGAACCACCTTCACTTCTGTCTGCCAAGACCACCATGTCATAAATGCCAAAGGAAGACATGTGTTTTCAATTGCTCTCTCTCATCACAACTACTTTATGGACCCTTCCTAGGGGAAGATAAAAGTGACATGATGACCACAACCCTCATGAAGGCTGACTATAGGCATCACACCCAGTGGCCCAGTTCTCTTACAATCTAACACCGGACCACTTGCTCAACCAGCCATGTAAAGATCAGATCAGGCAGAGTTGGGTCTGGAAAGATCGTAAATCCACAGTTACATCAGGGGTAGCCAGGCCTCTTCCCTTGAGTTTAGGAAGTCCTCTGTCATTCATAGCCACAAGAAGCAGAGGTTGGAAAGGAAAAAAGAGTAACACCTCAGTGACTTTCAAAAAATTTTGTCTTGTGAGTTGACCACTGGAGGGTGGAGGGTTATAGTAGTAAAAAGCCAAGTCCACTGACAACACAATGTTTTTGCTTGTGTTTGTGGCAGGGGACAGAATGAGCCCAACAGTAAGCCTCAGCAGGGATTCAAGAAGATAGGTCTGGGGTTGTGGAGCTAGGAGCTCAGATACTTACATGGAAAACACTTCACAATTAAAAGGGCGAGGGGCAAATAAGCCACTATTGGGGCACTTGCCATACAGGGGGTCCCCAGAGATTTTTTGATGTGTATCACAATGCTGAATTCCAAAGAGATCTCAGACGGTACGATAAAGTCTGTCTCAAGAGCCTTCATAGTGTGCCAAGATATCTGGACCCACTTCCTCTGATTATGCTGGGGGTAAGGACTCCAGTATACCTCTCACGTATGTTTCCTTCATTGCATGCCCAGTATCTACTCCAAGAACACACTTATGTTCTGCAGTAGAAGGAGCTCCCATCAGCATAGAACAGAGAAAAGCCATGGAGGGTGAGGACAGATCAATCCCAGAGTAATTTCTCTACTGGTTCCTAGCCTCTGTGTAACTTCTAAAGACGATAAGTAGAAAAAAGGCTGGAGCATGACAAAAAGAAACAGGAAGAGTCTTCTCTTCAGAAACATGCTGACAGTCCCATCACAAAGCTATTGGTTTTACCTTACAAATCATGAAGAAAGACATCAACAGGTAGGTTCCCCTTGCAGGTAAGAGACCCGGCAGTATTGGGTCTTCTGGAGCAACTTCAAGGCCTTCACTTTTACCAAAACAGCGGTTCTCCACTTGGGAGAGAAGCGAACATTGTGCCTGAGATTGCTGAAGGAAGTGACGTGAGGCCATCACAAAGTATGAAGGGTGTCGCAGAGCTGGAGACAGCTGCTACCAACGGGAGCCCAAGAAGTTAATGCTTTTGAAGTCTGTCAAGCAGAAACCAGAGCAGGAAGTTGCAGTAAGGACTATGACTTAAAGAGGTATCCCTAGAAAGGCAACTTCATTAATGCTGTGTAAATAAAGAAAACCGTACATTCTCAGAATAACACGCTTGGACTTCTGTGTCACAAGACCCAGTAGTGACCTCGCTGTGTTTTCTGCGATGTCAGCTCTGCTGTAACTTGAGACCAAGTCAAGCTGAGGCTCTCTAACCCGCTGCTCAGCCTGAGTACCGCTTGCCTGGACCTTTGGTGGATTTAGTTCTCCGGGGGTATCTCTGAAAGTCACAGACTGGGAGCTGGGAAGCACCATCACTGCCACCTTCCTTTATCTTCCTCTTTCCCCAAAGATCTCTGAACTCAGACAGTACGTGTCAGTCTAACACACAGGCAAAATGTGACAGGATTTATATCCCATTGGATATTCAGGGGAAGGAGAAGAGATGCAACTGTTTTTGCTGGCCGTCAGGATAGGAAAGCCCATGACATATATATTTCTTACTGCATAGTTTAGTGTTCTCAACCTATTTGGGTCCTCTTGCTTAAGAATTTCTAAGCGCAGTTCTGTCTGTGCATGTGTGTGTGTGTGTTCATGTACGTGCATTGTCTACAGGGATAGTCACAGTAGGGGTGAATTGTGGTGGTTGTC
>PVJO010030469.1:0-15398 GCA_004026905.1 Hystrix cristata | reverse complement strand
TGTTGAGTCTAAAACCTCCCCAACTTACCCGGCACAAGGGTGAGCGGCGCCCAAGAACGACAAGAGACCAGGTTCGATGCAAAAACAACAAGCTATTGTTCAAACAGAGCTCTGGGCCAATACGTACCCCTCACACCTAGGAGGCAGAGGTAATGGCCCCGAACTACAGGAGTGTGGGGTTTTTATGGGGTAGGGAACAGGCGCAGGAAGGGGAGGGCGCGCGCGGGAAAGGAAAGTGTGGCGGCACATGATTGGTCCCCGCGTTTATTCAAACTTGAGCAGCTCTTCATGGCGGGCTTCTTTTGGCGGGCTTGTATAACTGCCTGGCGGGCTTCTTCCTGGAGCCTTGGGGGGTGCTGTGAGGTGGAGGCTTTTCCTGGAACAAAGAACTTCCCGGCACAGGGTCATAAAAAAGACAGACACACGTGACCACATCCTGGAGCTTTTGCAGACACAAGTGACCGCATAAAGAACTTCACATTTTGTACAAGTTTATCAGTGTGTTGTGCCTTTTCAATTCATGCATCTAGACAGTTATAATGATGGATTTTTGCCTTTGGTCTCCATTTAGATATCAGACATGTAGAGATCAGGTACGATGGGAGTTACTTTCTTTTTCAACTGATACCTGAGGATCTGGGTGTGACTTGTTTCTTCATAGGACAATGGTGACATGAGCTTCAGGACAAATGGATCACTGAAATTTCAATTCTTTAAGTGTTCATGACTTGAGTCTATTATCTGTTATCAATTACACTAGTTAAGATTAAGAACCAAACTTCCTATGATACTTAGGAAGTGAAAAGATCTTTCTATCAATGGAGCAATTTTATTGAAAAATAAGGGCATTTACTGGAACAATAGCTCCCATCCAAGAGTTAAATGGCAGAAAAAGGGCTTTGTCTTCTGAGCATGATTTGTGTTAGAAATTATAAAGGATGATGATAAGAGCGTTTCTCCTTTGGAAACTAAGCATTGAATTAGCCTCACAGTAAACGCTATTTTGATGATGCCACTTCCTATAAAATTCGCAAACTTTCTTATTATCTGAAAGATAAATATCCACCTCCTCAGATTGATGCAAATAGTATCAGTCTGATCTTACTCTACCTTTTCAGTTTTGTACAGAGTCTTCATGCAGAGAAGCCAGTATTTCACTATCTACATACAAAAGGCATTCTAGACTCAGGGTGCTGACCAGCACTACTCCTTCTTCGGTCCAACTCTCCCTTGTATTTCAGAGTCCAGTAGTACCTCAAGGATCTCTCTCTCTCTCTCTCTCTGAAAGTAATTCAGTGTAATTAGTTCATAGAAGCAATAAAGGAGTGATTGGCCTGTGTATTAGTGAAACTTTGGTTGACTACTGCAAGTATCAAATACCATCTTTAGATAAAAATGTGGGTTATGTTTGAACAGTGCCATACTGAGATGATTAGCTTCTTGAATTAATTTCTGACACAATGGTGAAGGGCAAGTTTCCACTCCCCACATCTCCCACCACAATCACAAATATTTATTATTCAATGTCTGTATCAGATTAAGGTTTTGGGTGATATATGATCTAATAGGAAAGGATGTATTTTAAAGCTAATGATCATTTTCCCTAAACTCATAACTTCTGTTCACAAAAATCTTTGGCAAATATAAAACATGCAGTTATTAATACAGATAGAAACGATTAAGAGTAATCAATAAAGCTATTTTAAAATACTTTTCCATGGCTGAAAATTTCCCTACATTAACTGAAGCTAGAAATTTTCTTGTCACTGTCCTTTGTTGAGTTTACCATATTTCATTTTCTTGGAATTATCTCCCTTTCATTCACATAAACCAAATCCACCTGTCTTTAACAGTCATATTTACTTTGCACACCTTCCACAAATATGGAAGCAGCTTCCTGATTTTCTAGAGTAACTGTAGGCTCTAAAAAGGCTTAGTTCGAATTATTATTGCATGAGTTTACAACTAGAGAGGCTATTAGAGATTATCGAGTCCTATTTATAATTTTATAATGAAAAAATGCATACCTCTAAGTCCCTTGTCCATTCTCGGCCTGCTTTGCAAAGCTCAATTTTGTTACTGGGATACTTCAATTTTGTTTCTAACAATGGTTCTCCATATATTGCATTTATTTATAGATGCTTTTTCTATAAATATTGTTTCCATTATCTCTGCGTGTATGTGTTTTAGCACACATATAAAATATACATATATATGTGTATATGTAAGAACACACATACACACACACACACACACACACACACATATATATATATATATATATATATATATATATATATATAATCTGATGATTTTCCCACCAAGTCAGAGTTTATATCAGGAAAATAGCCAATGAAAGTTTTATATTTCAAGAAACTCCTTGGTGTTAGACAAACCGGGATTGACAGTCAACACACATTACATTATTTTTCCTCTTTTATAGACATAATTTTAATGTACCATTAGGATATTGCACAACCTCTTACTTAGCCACTTATCTAATGGAAAATATTAAAATTGATTTCAATTTCCCCAAATTCCCTGCTTTTTGTATTTCTCTATATCTAAAATCTCTAACCAGGATGACATGGTAAATCCAGGAGCAAAATTTTTTTCCTTACTCTTGAGCTATCAAATGCAGGAGCCTCAAAATATTTGTGGCTACTGAATGATCAAAATGTCACTAATTAAGTGAGTATATTCTCTAAAAATAGGTACACCCCACTTTCAAAGAAAATACTACAGAAAAAGTGCAAGATAACTTATTAATATCAATACTGATTACACATTGAAATCATAATAGTTCCGATGTATTAGATTAACAAATTGTTTTATTAACATTGCTTAATTTTATCAGGAAAAGTATAAATAAGGAGAAATGCTAACTAGGAGCTAGGGAAGGGGAACAGGGCAGATAAGAGAAAGTGGCTGTGGCTGCAAAAGTTATCCAGGAGGATCTTTTTGGTGAGAGAACTTTTTGTGTCTTCACTACAGTTATGGATACCTGAAGCAAGACTGGATAAGACTAAATTCACCCACACACACAAACATTTACTCACAGAAATAGGTAAATTGCAACCAATGTTAATATCTTGGTTGGGAGACTGTATTCTACGTTATAAGATTTTCTGTGGGAGATGGTGCTAAGAGGTACAAAGATCTCAATATATTTCTTACATGTGAATTTAGTGTCTTCTCTAAATAAAATGTTTAATTAAACATTTTACTAGTTACGTTTTTCATTTTTGGTGTAACTGATAGAGAATTTAAAACATCATATGTATCATGGGTTATGCATTATTTTTGTATTGGATATAAAAATTGCAAGATTTTTACTGCTAGAAATAACTGATACATTTGGTTGAAATAAGGCACCTTTTTTTTTAACAAATCAACTTGCTTTATGGAGAGAGAAATTATAATCCCTCTTTATCACTTCATGCAGTGTGAAAAAGAATATCATAACCTATGCACTAGGAGTATACTTGACAATATCATTACCCAGGTTTTGTGTAAATCAAGAATTTTTTTCACACCTAAGAGTTCTACAAATAGAATCTCTGCTGTCATCACCATATAGCCTTACACAGAAACTGAGTGACCCACCTGGTATCCTTGCAATTGCAGAACCTGATTCCTGCTGAGGCCTCTCCTGACCCATCCAGCAGAGTTTGCAGGATTCCCCAAGTGAATGCCAAATTCCAGAGAAATTGCATTTATCTTTTCTTGGAAAACTAGACAGAATGCTGTTCTGAGAAGGCACAAACCTACCCTAAGTTGACTGAGACTCCAATGTCGATTTCTCCATCTAAATGATATTCTGACTCAAAAACTTCCAGTCAGGGGCTGGGGATTTAGCTTAGTGGTTAGAGTGCTTGCCTTGCAAACACAAGGCCCTGAGTTCGATTCCCAGCACCAAAAAAAAAAAAAAAAAAAAAAAAAAAACTTCCAGTTTATCTTATTCTCAAGGTCCTTCACTAAGACATATCTAGTTCTTTGGTGAAGGTAACACAGGAAGCATAGTCATTAAATGGCCATATATCTTAGCTATATGTCATACTTTGATTTTTCCAAATTCCTCCTTTACTAGGGGTTTAATAGCAATTCCCATTTCTATTGGAATGGAATGATATTCCTTTTCTAGTTAGCTACTTTACTTCCTATCAAAAGAAGCTTTGGTATTCTCTTTGTATATTGTAGTTGTAACAGTCTAACCCAACTGTGATTGTCCCGCAAATATCACTTGTGCTCTTACATAGTCCTAAATGTTTAAAAATTTGCTGTTCTCTGACTTATCATATTCCTTTGAACCTGGCTCCGAGTAAGTAAAAGTGTTTTAAATATTAACTCTATAGCATTCTAATTTCAAGATCCCAACCTAATATAAGAATATAAAACATCAGCCTAATTTGTTGATTCCTTCACTTTCAATTTTAAACACTTCTCTTAGTAACAATAAAACAAAACCAAAGAACACTAGTTAAAATTAAACATAGCAAATAAAACAAAATACCACAAAAATCCTATGGTAGGGAAAGATAGAGAGATCATTTTCACATCATTTTACGATATTCAAGGCTTATCAAGTTTCAACATATGTCAACACTACAATAAGGTTGAAATAATATGAATTAAGTTTACATTACATCTGCCAATGTGTATACAAAATTTCAAGGTATATGCAAATTGTCAAGGCTGTTTTACCTCAACAGCCTTCAGATTTTTAAATTCTACAGGTACTCAATAACTGATTAATTCTATCTATCCAACCATCTGTTTGGTAATGACACCCTTGGGTAAACGGAAAGATTGTTTTTCCCCATGAGTCATTAGAAGCACACACCTGGCCAAACTTGAGAAAAATAATACCCAATGGCATGAGTTGTGCTTGAATCTAAGATGTCATGGAGGGCCATGAAAATGAAGGGCATTAAAGATCAGAAGGTGAGTGTCATGTAACCCTATAGAAGAGAAGAGCAAAGATAAAAGGAAGCGGAGTGGAGGAAATTCAACTTGTTGCATGCCAGCCAGTGGCTAGGGAGTTTAAGTATTTTGCTTTCATTTAATTATTCCAATAAAATGATGAAATCAAGGATGCTACATCTATTCATGGATGAGAAAGTGGGTATTTGGTTATTAAAAGAAACTCATGCCATTTATGTTACTTTAGCTCAACTTCTGTTTGAGTCTAAAACTTGTTCTTTTTTATAGTACTGCTGAGAATTGTGGGAATGAAGTAATGAAGTTCAATCTTTGAGAAACACAGAAGATCCCTGTGGATCCCAGCTATGAAGGGAGTGGTAAGCAAGGCCATGTGCAGGTGACTGAAAGAACTAACTGCAAAACTCATGAGACAGTCTAGCCCAGCAGACAAGGGGCCCCATTAATAGGAAGAAATAAAGGCAGTGACCTAGCCAACCACGGTACTGTGCTGTCAAATTCTGCCTCTTTGCCTTGTTAATTTTACTCAGCTAGATGGGAAACGAGCAAAGAGACATCAGCAGGCTCAGCTGTCTCTACAGAAGACCCAAGAACTGTTCCATCATGACGGAGGTTAAAAGCCTTTGCATCTGTGAGGACTTAAATAAAACTAGAGTCTTTATACACTTCCATGTCATATGGCCCAATTATCTTTATTAAGCTTTTGTCCCCTTTTTCATTCATTCTTCTATGCTAAGTGTAGAGGTCTGGAGATTCTGCGAATCTGTCATTAGCTATGGGCATATTTGCTCCAGCTCTTATGCCTTAACCCTAAGCCACCTTTTGGAACTCAGCGTAAAACCAACCCTGTTTCCTGTGGTATAAGTTTGAACATCATTTACCATTTGGGTCTTAGTCTGTATCAAACCCTATCGGACACTAATTCTTAATAGAATAGAGAATTTGCAAACATTGCACAGTAGTTGGTTACTTTTAAGGAACCACATCTAGAAAGAAACTAATCTCCCCATCCCTTATCCCACTCAGTTCAGCCTCTAACTTTGCCCTTCCTTACACATGTGGCTGAAGTTTTAACCCCCCATGAAGTCAACCCTGAGCAGATACGACAGTGTCCACATGGTCTGGCTGGAAGTGAGATACCCAAGAGGCAGGAAAGAAGCGTGCCAGCAGGGAACCTCAGCCCCCACCCCCTCACCCTGCCCTGGGAAGACAGCGCAAAGAGACTGCCATCAGCAAGTCGCAGGCCATGCTGTTAAGTGTTTGTCCGTATGTTTTAGGTGAATTGATTTTAAATGCTTCCAAGTGGGATTTCCTCAGTAGTCTAATAGGCTATTTCTTTCCTCAGATATTAGGTGAAGACATCAATCGAGAGATGGAGGCTCCATAATACCATTCTGTTTGGGGTGTTCATATTGTCTCATTCATATTATGTCCCAGAAGACCACACGTGGCATTCCTAATAAGTACCATGGATGTGTCCTGCTTTAGTTTTGATAGATTCCATTTCTCCCTTGTTTCTTTATTTTGATTCTCATGCTATAATCTCTTGTTTATACTGCTTTCCCTGATGTTTTGTCTACAATTGCCCCTTTTACACTCTTTGTCTGCTTTGCCTTATCTCTCTTACTATGATGCTTTTCCCCTTCACAAGAAAACTAGGAGGCTCTAGATTTCCTAGTTCATCCTTCTTACCATCTCATCACACAACTCTTCCTTTTGGGGTGGAAAAGCTGAAGTAAAATACGGCAAGGCACGGATGGAAGCAAAAATACCCCCAGAACCCAGCCTCTTTTCCATCTCAGTCATTTATAAATTTCATTGCTGGTTTCCTTTGCAGGATCTTTTATTGAAATAAAGATAGTAATGAACTTCTCAGGGTTGAATTTCTTTTCATCCAAAAGATGAAAAGAAAGATGTCTTCCTATCCTGAACAAACATATAGCCTGTTTCCTTAGTTCTGTAAAATGAATTATTTGATCTAAGAGTCCATAATGAATTTTTCTTGGTCTTAATTAGATCATTAAGCCAGGGGTTGAGATCATAACACGTCATCTTAATGATTTCTATTTAATCAAAAGGTTCATTTGTTTTCATTACACCAAGCTTAGAAAGCAATTGCAAAGGGCTTTCCAGGGTGCTAACTGGTCTTTGAGGTTTCTTTCTTCTTTTTTTATTTTTTTTTTTTTCGATCTGAAAGAATACATTGTGATGGTCAACAGAAGAATGGTCTTTTGGGGTTAGAGTGCTTGCTTAACAAGCACAAGGCCCCGAGTTCGATCCCCGGCACCACCAAAAAAAAAAAAAAAAAAAAGAGTGGTCTTTTGGGTCACTCACTGAATCTATTTATCTCTTAAAATTCTTGTATTCTTTAATGTTCATAGGTTTAACATTTTAAAGAAACTTAGACAAACAATGCGTATGATTTTCTCACTATGGGTAATCTTTAGATCTCCCTTTATTTCTTCATCAGGAAATGTGCTAGTAAAGGAACCCGCTCCCACCAGAGGAAACCTTTTTAATATTTCTTTCAGAAACAGTCCTGGATGGAAGCATATATAGGAAGGTATTTCTCCCATCAGAGAGAAGGGAGTTTGCCAAATTGGTTGACAAGTGAACTCATACCACAGGTGGGTGAGCCATGGTCATTCTTGCACGGTGAGACAGAGTAAGTAGTCTAAACCAGGATTTCCAAGGTTTGAATATGAGGTAACAGCCACATCATCAACTAAATACATATTATAATGGAGATTTTCAGTCCATATCAGACCCAGTGAATCAGAAACTTTGGTGATTGTTTCATGTAACTCTGAATGTAGGCTAGCATTTCAGAATAAATAATGGATCTTTTAATCACTTCATTGCTACTTAAAGTGTTATGTATGCCTCACTCTATATATAATGGTAGGCAATTGCTGACAAGCCTACCAATTATCACTGCTTTCTGGCATTAATGCCCTTGTGTAATCCCCTTCTCTTGATCGGGCCTGGACTACCTAGAATAGGCAGAGCTTGGCTTTCATTAGAGTACAAAATACTGTGACATCCATCTTGTTGATACTCTCTCCCTGGATTTTCTTACTTTCCTGTTCTAATGAAGCAAACTGGAGGTCACCAGTGGTAAAGGACTGAGGGCAGCCTCTGCACAACTGCCAGCAAGGATTTGGAACCCTCAGTCCAATAGCCTTGGAAGAACTGAATCCTGCTAATAACCAGGTGAGCAAGCTTGGAAATGAATCCTTCCCAAGTCAGTCTTTTGGATGCATCTGCAGCCCTGGGAAACACTGAGTGCAACCTTGTGATAGATCTTCAAATATGTGACCAGGGTAATCTGTGCCAAGAATACTGATCCAAAGAATCTTGGGATCATAACTGCATGTCATAGATGTGTGCTTCTTTAAATTTGTGAATTGTGGTCATTTTGTAATACAGCAGTAGATAATACAAGCAGACAGACACGCATGCACACGCATGCTCACACACACACACACACACACACACACAACTTTTTGGTTAGTAATGTGGTTAAGCTCAATGCATATTTAATGTGACTATATGGTGCATTAAGTGCTTGGCTACTGTAGGCTACTGTAAAGATTGTAAGTGTCCTTAAAGTAGAAACATTTATATTTCTTAAGATTCAAGAATTTTACTCACATGCATACAGAAGATACAATACCAGGTTAACAAAATAAAACTCTTAGCTTAATGGAGCTAAATCTAAAAAATATAGTGGTATGAACAGTGATATTTTTTATCAGCAAATAATCACATATGAAGCTAATCATTTGAGTCCTCATGTCAACATTCATAAGTATGGACCACTGATGGCATCTTCCAGATGAAAAGATGGAAGTATGTTAGCCTAGGGAAAAAAAAAAAAAGATATTCAAGTTGGTGCCTAGCAAAGGTATCAGGCTCCACCGGGTTTCAAATGTGAGTTGTCAGACTACAGGACTGGCACCCTGAGCTCCTGCAACATTCTGACTGTAACATAAAGACAGCATTTAGCTTGTTTCCCATGGTGCACACATGGTTCCCCCTTGCTCCCAGAAAATGGTAGACACTTGGTGTTGTTTTTTAATAATGAATGAAAAGATAGGACTAATTTGAGATGAGTGCGAAGAGTAACTGAAAAGTAATTATTTTCTTTTTATTTACCCAGAACACTTTTCATCTATCTTTTTTTTTTTTTTTTTTTTTTTTTTTTTTTTTTTTTTTTTTTTTTGGTGCTGCCGGGGATTGAACTCAGGCCCTTGTTCTTACAAGGCAAGCACTCTAATCACTGAGCTAAATCCCCAGCCCTCATCTATCTTTTTTGTGGGAGCTCTCTTTGTTCAGAAATAGTTTTATTACTATACATATAAATATCCTCTACAATAAAATAGAAACAAATACTAAACCCAAAGTTGAGGTGTTTCATGGAGTCCTCGCTGACTGTAAGCACAATTTCATTCCCTTAGTCCTCAAGTATTGATGTGAGGTCGGCTGCAGAACTTGTGCAAACCAAAAGCACAGAGAAGCCATCTCATTGAGGTTTATTCCATAATTCTGAAGTAGGATCTCGGACCCTGCTTGTTTACTGATTTCCCAGATGGTTCTTATGGCCATCAAGGTCTGAATTATTTTTTTTTTTTTTTTTTTTTCGGAATAAGGAAGAGAATTTTAACAGTTCTAGACAGATAGTTGTTTTAGCCTTAAGGCAAATGAATATGAGCAAATTAAATGAATATGCAAATTAAGATGAGAAGATTATAGGCCTTGTTACTGTTTTCTAGATGATATGTACATTTTTTTCAGGACCAAATTACATGATATTTGTGATTCTTTCACTGAGATATACAATATAGTGAAGATTAGTCTGAGAAAAATCAGATTGTAAGATTGAAAAAAAAGTGCCCCTGTTAATAAGGGGTTGGTTACATTTGGTATCCCTTGGACTAATTGAAGAACACTGGTCTTTGTTAACTGGGTCAGCCAGGGGTCAGGAGAACAGGTGGTTGCATATAATTTCATAAGCACCTGTTTAATATTTGGCTGTGCAATTTCCCTGAAGTTGATCAAAGTGGGGCTATGATCATTACCCAAAGATTGTTTAGAGAGATTGAGCCTTGACTGATGGAAAAGGAGCTAATTAGAAACTCACCTTTCCAATCTGGAAAGTGATAAAGTTTAAATAAAATTGGCAAGCAATAAGCTGACCTGATAAAACCGATCTCTCACCACTGTTATGATTCCTTTTACAATAAAAATTAGTCCTATTTTTCCTAATTAAATTATTTCTTTTCTCTATAAGCATACACAGTTTAGTTTTCTATTTCCAGTCGTTTCCTTCTTCGTGAATAACTGGATTCCACATTGTCATGAATTCTTTTAAAATCTAAATAGATTACATACCTTTGGTACCCTGAAACACATACAGATGTAACATTTTTAAAATCCTTAGTAAATCATTGGAAAAAAAAATTCTTCACAGTACACATATGGCTTTGATTAGCCAATTATATAGTCAGTCAAAAATCACTTACTAGAAAGAACTTTAATAATGGATTATTTGGTTTCCTTTTAGGATAGAAAATTTTTCTGAGTATTATGATATCGGGAAGGTCAGCATCTTGAATACAAAATAAAATGGTAACTAATCATGAAAAGATCTTTAGTTTCAATAATTACATAAGGGATTATTTTAAAAGCAAAAAAATTACGCAAGTACAGCATATAGATATGTCATCATGAATTTAAATATTAAGTGAATGACCGACAGAATACGTTGAAGGTTTATATCTTTTCTCACAGGAATTAGTATATTTTTAAAGCAAAGATCATGTAATATATGATTTAAAGTAGCAAATCAAAATATATTTTATCTAAATAATTAGGGCAAACTAGAGATGGAAGTAAACCCAGCCGGGGGGAGATGTCCCAAGAACAAAGAAGCAGCTCTCAGAGCAAAGTGGCTTAAGGTTAACATATGGGTGATGGTAGAAAGGGGGTGTGAGAATGGGCAGCCCACGAGCTTTCTGCAGGGTCTTTGTTCCTCCTTATCTTGAGGCTGTGGGCCTTGTGGAGTGTCCAGGGCCCGAGGAGCTCGAGCACTGTGGCCTTGGGAGGTTCTTGGGAGCTGAGAATTGGTTGTTTTCCACGGGCCATTTAACTTTATAGCCATTAGTGGTTCTGACTAGGCCTGGTTAGAAATGTTTGGTGATCAGAATATTGGGGTTGGGGATTTAGCTCAGTGGTTACAGCGCTTGCCTTGCAAGCACAAGGCACTGAGTTCGATCCCCAGCACCAAAAATAAATAAATAAATAAAAAGAAGAAGAAGAATATGTAACAAAAATAATTGCAATACACTATCTTAGAATTTAAGCAAGGCAACCACTGACACAGGAGAGAACTGATTTTTTTAAGCATGTATTAGATAACATGCTTATGGTCAGTTAACATGCATATGGTCAGTCTCCTACGTTATGGAGTAATTGTGAATAACAGAAATAGCAAAAAGAAGAAAGTCAATCATCAGGACTTGGACAACTTTAATATCCCTCATTTCATCTCCGTGATCGAAATGGGGACTGACCCAAGAAAATTTGAAAACAAATGTAAGTTTTCATCTTTTTTTTCCCTTTATTGCTAATACAACCGTTCCAACATTTATTGAAGGCCAACTCTGGGGAGATAGGAAAGAAAACAAAGAGAAAAAAATTCTGCCTTCATAGCACTTACACTCTGTTGGTTAAAAGATAGTAAATTTATATAGAGCAAAATGAAACATTTTCCCAATAACTGCACATCCCTGACCATTTCCAAACAAACATTTGGATGCAAAAGGAAAATGTCTGTTCAGTGAACTAGTACACCATGAAAAGTGCTCACGACACCAAAACATTGGCCAGGTTTGTGGAATTCACGTGAGGAAAGGCCAAGTTCTTGCTAAGTAAGTTAATAATTCAAACAAAGTAAAAGAAATTCTGACAGGTATAGAACAACTTACATGATTTTTTCTATGTCCAAAGATAAAAATAAACTAGAAGTTTTTCAGGAAAAGTTGTTATTTATTTACTGTCAAACAATCCTAATGTATATTCAATTAGCAAGTTTTTAAGGTACTGTATTATGTGGTTAGTGTTAAAATAAGGAGTTGCAGGCACTATGGGTAGAATACAAAACAATCTCTGATGGAAAATTACATCCAGTTATAGCATGGTTCATGCCTAGGCGTGTTCAGGGACCTTCTTTTTTTTCTTTTTCAAGTAGCTCTTAAAAGGTCAATTGGTCAATTGTGCTGGAATGACAAGGCTCATATAAATATCTATTGTGCCATATTAGGAGGGCCAGCTACCAGCGTGATGTTGGAAAGGAGAAAAATCAGGATGATTATTTCTGCTATAGCTCAACCTCGACATCACTCACCCAGACTGACCTTATCTTATGCTTTTGGAAAAAGGAAAAAAAAAAAAAAAAAAAAAACAGGTCTGCAAACTCTGTTCTATTTGTCCCCAGCTGACCCTTGTCTCATGAAAAAAAAAAAAAAAAGTTGTAGGACAGACCCAAATATTCTGGAATTGCTGGGGTTAGGCACCTTCTGCAGAAGCCAAGACCTACCCAAGGCCTTCTGCGTCTGACCCCACATGATAGTTATTCTCATAACTGGGCCCAGGTAGCTCACTGCGAGAAAATATTTCCTAGCAGCAACTTCAGCTTCTGAGGGCAAGTCCTAAATGGTGGGTGCTGCAGCCTGGGGTTTATGGTCTTTTTTGAGGGGGAGGGGTGGGAGCTGGGGATAGCCGAACTCAGGGTTGAGTGCTTGCTAGGCAAGCCCTCTACCACTCGAGCTAAACTCCCAGCCTGGTCTTTAGTTAATGATGTTTATTTAATACTTCTAGTTGCGAACAGAGCTTGAAGTTTCCGGTTAATTGGCTTTAATACTTCTTAAAGAAGCACAAACCTACTTGGGTTCTTCTGCATCACTCAGGTCCTCTGACAACCTTTCCAGTAATGCTGGTTGACTCCTGGACTTCCCCAAGCATTATATTTCTACATCCTCTTGCTCACAGTGAGTTCTAATCAAACATTACTTTTCATTCTAAAAATACCATGTAAGAATACTGAACAGTTACTTGGAGTACAAGCATCAGTTCTTCACATACACAAAAAAATCATTTGTTTGATATCTTCAATCATTCTGTGCTAGGAAATATCAATCAAAACCCACACAAATTGAGTTTTATCTCATTTACTCAAGTCTTTATGTCACTGCCCACATGATTTTAAAAGGCAAAATCAATCTGAGCTGTAATCCAAAGTTCTCATTGCTGACTCATGGTTGTAAAATATTAAAATGAAATGACCAGATGGCCAAATCCAGGTGTGACAGCAAGATTTGGAAAGTCTGATCAAAATTCAGTGAAAGTCTTTCAAATGAGTGGACTAGCACTTGGGAAATCTTCAAAAATCGCTTCATGTATATTTTCCCCTTAACTCTCTATCTTTCTAAAGACCGTCTCAATATTAGGTCAGATTATGCATATTAAGGGATTTGTAAAAGTCATGCTAATTTAAGCTGCAAGCACTCAGCATTACAAATGACCCACACCAGCAAAGCCTCTAAGTCTATGAGTGCCTGACTTATCAGCTCCCAAAACTCAGGTTAGGATTTGCTCAGTTTGGAAATTAAGTGTAGGAGATGTAATGATAGATCGTTAGCAAAAAGTGCTTAAGAGCATCATATTACCATAACCATTACTGACACGCCCTGGATTGTTCCCTCTTCCTGCGTGTACACCCTTTCTTGACAGATTGTTCCTGTGGTCCTTTAATGGATCATCAGGAAACACTCTACTTCCCACTATTGGCTTAAAACTTATTATTCTGCCATCGTGTTACTTTTATATTTCTTCTTTCATTGGTGTCATCTAAATGAATACTCATCTTCACAAGTAATGACAAGGATTTAGCAGATTGCCCTAATATTCATTCTCACTTCTAGTGTGACACTCAAGGTTTTTGGAAATGGGATACTAAAGCACTTTCTATGGTTTTTAGAAATTAACAAAGAGCATAAAAACAAATAGGATGCAGATCTGATCTCAAGTTTCTTGGAATCCAGTGGAGGAGACAAAGGTAAACTTACAGGAGTAAAATATAATATCTGACAAACAGGAAAAATATGAATGAAAACAAAGACTTTTGAAACATCCTAGAGGAAGGATCCTAATGGAAATAAGGGCTTTAAGGAGAGAGTTTAAGATGAAATGTCCTCCAAACTAAATCTTGAAGAATGAATAGTAGATAAGAAGGGAGTAACTGGCAGGTAATCCACACAAAGAGAGAAAATGTATAGAGGAAATTAGACTAACATTGTTAAACTACTTTTGAAATTAATACAGAAAGTTTATAAAATAGAATACATTGTCCAGTTTGTAATCAATGGTACTGAGTAACTGTAAGGTAAAGATACCAATACAGTTAACCTGGCTAGACAGAGCAGGGTTAGGACTGGAAGCAAGCGCCTCCAGCTTACGAGGTAAATGGGAACCACTCACAAACTGTCCTCCAATTTAAATGTACCTTCTCCCTCACTTCTGGTTCATTCAGACTCCAGCTGCGTCCTATTCTGTCTCTTGAATGGATGTGGAAAACAGACGCATTCTATCAGACCCTGGGCAAATACCAGTGAATTAGTGGGCATGACGGCTGCTCCTAACAAATCGGGACTGTATGGGCCATAGAAGCTCTAGGAAGATTAAAAAGCAAATTTTGTGCCTTCCTGAGCTGCTTATATTTTGCAGTGTCCCCCCTTCAGCTTGCTCCTTGCGGTTTCTCCACCAACAGAAGGCCCACCTGTGGCCTCACCTGGCTCGATCACTTACTCAAGTTCTCTTTCTGTCACTTATACAACACACTTGATGGCAATTGCTGGCAGCTTCTATTGCTCAACGTATTGCAGCCTGGGAACAAAAAATTAAAAGCGTGGAAAAATTCCTTCAGCAACAGTGGCTGCTGTGAAGTGCTTTGGCAGTTTCTCAAGATTTAGCCACCTGCCTGGAGGAAGTTGTCCCCACCAGCACTTTCCACCTTCTCAGTCACCTATTTGCCGTCTTCCTCCAAAATTCAAATGTTCATAAATACTAGATCATTTCTATATTTAATAGATCATGATCTTCATGGAAGTCAAAACATTTGACTTGAAAAAACCACGACGGCAAAAACCCAGACATTGCAGACATTTTTCGATCTCCAATTTTTCTCTGGGATGATTTCCAGCATGCTTCAAACTCAGTATCTCCTTTTGCCAGAACACCCAATGGCTATGTAAGGACAAACCCAAGTACAGACAGATTCCTCTACCTTTCTAAGTATCTGTTCCTTAAATGAATCAAAAATAAATAAACACAAATAAAAATTAATTGGGCAAAATCTCAAGACCTATTGGAAAGAAATAACTTTAAGATGCAAAACA
>PVJO010030468.1:0-15441 GCA_004026905.1 Hystrix cristata | reverse complement strand
TACCTACGAATGCCTCAAATTTATCTTTTTTATGGCAGAATAGTACTCCATCTAAATGCCACATTTTCCTTATACATTCATCTGGTGATGAGCCATGTCCAAGATTTAGCTACTGTAAATTGTGCTGCTATGAACATGGGTATGCATGAATCCCAATAATATGATGTATTCAACATATTTTGGGAATAAATCTATAAGGGGAATAGCTGGAGGAAATGGAATTTCTGTTTTTAGTTTTTAGAGGAATCTCCATATGATTTCCATTGTGGTTGTACTAGTTCACATTGTCACTAACAATGTAGAAATATTTCTTCTTTCCCGCATTCTCACCAGCATTTGTTAATATTTGATTTCTTGATGATGGCCATTCTTTCTGGAATAAGATGGTATCACAGTGTTGTTTTTATTTTCACTACTATAATGGCCAGCAATGTTGAACATTATTTCATTTCTTTATTGGCCATTTGTACTTCTTCTGTACAAGTGTTTATTCATTTCAGTTGCTCATTTTTTGTTTGGGTTTTATTTTGGGGGTGTAATATTTTTTAGTTTTATGTATATTCTAGATATTAGTCCTCTGAGGAATAGCTGACAAAAATTTTTCTCTTTCTGTAGGTCGTCTCTTCTTTCTGCTAGTAGTTTCCTTTGAGGTTCAGGTCTAGTGGTATTTTCTTCCCAGTGACACAGTAATGTAAATCTGCTGATAGATTAAATGAATATTCTAGCTCCAGTATCTAACTCTGAGATGTCAGCTTTCATCTTTATGTGATCACTACTTGTTTTGTGCTGATATGACAAGTGTAGCTGATTCATAAAAAGTAAATGGGCTGAGACTGCCAGGGTAATCTGCTTTTTGTGCAAGGTTATTCAAAATTCTCTCAGTAAAAAAATATCCCCTGAAGTAAAACTCTAATTACTTTGAGGTTAGGAATAAAGTGAATGACACTGTTTTAAGATAATGGCCAATTTTTATTATTATTTAGCACATTTAGCTTTAATGCTTGCAGAGTATATTGAAGTCACTTATTATTAGCACTATTGATTTTATTAAAGAAATAAGAAAAATATAATTGACAATCTTATTTTATCTCATTGTTAATGTCTCAGTAAAGCATTTCAGTGATTAGACTGTGTTAACTGATCATTAATTTCCTCCATTAGATTTTTTTTTATTAGACATGTTTGTTAGTAACCAAGTAAGTATGTCATAGTTGTAATTGGTTCTTATGGCCTTGGAAAATGACATCGAGATTTTTATAGAATGATTTCTATCTTTTTAAAATGATCTACAATTATTATCTTTCATTTAAAATGTTTTTAAAAATGATCCTTTGGTACTCCCTAATAAACTAAAAGTATGAGTCATCTAACCCAAGTACCTGCTATTTCTTTTTTCTGGTTAATAATCATCTTTCATCCTGATGTATAACTAGAAAACTTGAAAACATACTGCTATGTGGACTATTGCACTGGTGGTTCAGAGTGAGTGAGCCTTGGATCACTGATTTATAAAATTCCCTAGGTGTTTGCCCATAGCGTTAAATGTGTTCTCAGCAGCTTAGAACATAAAACTTCTTACAGTCTCAGGCGTTGTTCTTTCACTCTAGCTGATGGGTGGAAGTGCAGAGAAGGAAGCTTCATTTGTACAGCGTGCTCTGTCTGCAGGGTTTAAGGGGAACTCCCTCGGGACGCCCTTGTTTGTGAACATATCCACAAAAGACAATTTGCAGCAATTGTGGGATAGTTTTGATAATCACAGTAGCTATTTATTGGGTGTTTAATATGTAGGGACTTTAAGTCTCTCTGATTTAATCCTCACCTTGACACTTGTGGTTGACGTAGATATTAACATTGTCACTATTCTGAGGTCAAGGCTGAGCCCTAGAGAGACCAAATTACTTGTTTGAGGTCACACTGCTAATACACAGTACACCTGAGACTTGAACCTCAGTCTAGAAGATGCTAACATTTGCTTTTAACTATGATGCAGGACTAAACTCCAGGACAGTAGGAACAGGTTTATTTGCTGTTCCTAGAACGCAGCAGAATTCCTTCTACCTATTGGATGTTTGGTAAATGTTTGTTAAATGAATAAAAAATTGAGTGAGATAAAAAAACTTCCTTAGATTTAATGTAAATTATGTTCTTTCATTTGTCATAGCATTAGGGAAGCAGCATAATTTGCTAATACTTTCTTTGTCAAAGTGTGTGATGTTAAATTGGCACTTTCTCGTTTAATTTGTTCAGTTTTCATGCTCATTTTTATTTTTCCCTAGCTAATTATTCTGCCATCTGAGTAAGCTGCCATATATATCACTGCTTTGATTAAGATTTTAGAGTGTTAAAAGCGAGGTTTCCCACGAGCATTGCAATTTAAATTGAATCAGACGTCAGATTTTCCTTGTAATTAAAGTTTTTACAAAATACATTTTATGCATACATTTTAAAGATGACTGTCTTTTTAGATATACAATATTAGGGAAAAGCAAAAATAAACACTAGGATATAGTTAATTTTCTTTCTTTTGTCTGAGTCTGCGAATGATCTGTTACTGATAAGCACAGTGCTGCCTTCTACTTCTGCTGCCAGGCTCTTGAGAGGCCCTCTTGTGAGTAACCCTGGATTACCCTTCTCCAGCCCGGGGATCTCCCAGCGTCTTAAGGTGCCACTTCAGAGGTGGTGGGGACTCAGCCTTGTCCTGTCATAGGTCTGCTGCCCTGGCCAGTGTACTCTATAATTACTCTTTAGGTTTATTAGAGCAAGAGCTCGAGTTTGTGCTTCTAAGATTCTTGTTAATAAATTTTTGACTTTTTTTTTTTTTTTTGCATTCTGTGCAAGAAGAAAAAGAGACAATTTGTAGCTTTAAAAAATTCCTGGTTTAAATGAAGACCTTTCTGTTGTATTTACGTTTCAATTAGTGTGTTTTCTGTCAGTCTACCACAAGGCCTGAGACAGTGTTGTTTTGCTTGGCTATATGAGAAACCCTCTCCTCTCCCAGGGCCTTCCTGTGCAATAGTTACATGGGCTTTTGAATTTTAGTCACTGAGAATGAAAATCATGTTTTCTCTTAATGATCCTATAAAGATAGCGATTTATGTTAGTGGGTTCAACCAATTCCTGAAATAATTCAAATTTTAATTTACCTTGATCAGGACAAAATTAAAACACATGTAAACAATTTTCAAAGCTTTACAACAGCTGTGCAGTGATTTCTTCACTGGGCTCCCCTGGTACTTAATCAAACTATTAAATCATTCTGTATCTTTCTCCAGATCTCACAGTCATGGATTTTTGGCCTTTTCTCATAGGATTTATTTCCTAATCCTTATTTGGAAGCATCACTTACTTTATATTTTCTTGTAATTCGAAGGCACTAGAATAGAAGCTCTTATGCCAATCAAATGGAGCAAATCTTTAAAACAACGGGGGAATAATTTTCACATTTCTACAATTCTGATCAGTGTGAAGCTCAGTAGAAGGATTCACTGAAAACTTCAGAGGACTATTCATTACCATGTCCATGTGAACTAAAACATAACCATTGTCTTATCTCTCCATTCTTCCATTTCTTCTCCTTCTATTGTTTTTCTTTCCCCTTCTGCTCCCTATTCCCTCCTTCCATGACCAGGGTCCCCGTGGTCCTGAGGGAGCACCAGGAGAGAGAGGATTACCTGGAGAAGGAGTTCCAGGACCAAAGGTAACAATAGCTTCTCAACTAGGAAAATGTACTTTGTCTTGCATGGTCATGAATTACAAAATTTTTAAAATGCCAATTATCATATGTCAGGTATTTTCCTGACTGTTGGCACTCTATTAAGTGATGGAATATGTAAATTTCCCCTTATGGTGAAATTTTAATTATAAAATAAGGAATCAACAGACTTGCATTTCATGTAACTATCACATGAAATTACATAGAAAAAGCTCTTAAGGTAGTTTTTAGTCCTTAAAGCTACAATTGTAAATAGCATCTTTACACTCAGAAGTTGAATTACTAGGCATACCTATGGCAACATCTTGCTCAGTTTTGTTCTGTGTATCACAGATAAGAAAAAGAGTCTAAGACAGCAATTTGTAATAGTATTGCCATAAGTAGAAGAAAAGTAATTTTACCACAAGAAACAAAATGTTAAGAAAGACCTTTGACCTGGCAATTGAAGATACAAAATGTCTTCCATTCCCACACATAACTCTGGAAACTCAAATTCCTCTACACCAGGGGATGGCCAAGTTTTTCTGGCAAAGGGTCAGCTAGCAAATATTTTAGGTCTTCTAAACCATATGATATCTGTTGCGAGGACTCAACTGGTGTAGCTTGAAAGCAGCCATAAACACTGTATGAGTGAATGAATGTGGCTCCTCCCAAAAAGCTGCATTTTCAATAAACAGGCTGTAGATTGCTGTCCCCTGGTCTAGGCAGTTTAACCACAATCTATAGCATACTCGTTAAGGTCCCTGTAGAAAATGGTTCTCCAAAATACTTTGGGCGATATTAACAAAATTCCCAAAATATAAGTAAAGATACATTTTGGAATCCTTTCTTTTTTTCTAAAGTCTTTCTCACAAACACATGTGCATGCACAGGTACATACTTCCCAGAGAATCACAGGCTGCTTTCTAAGTGTCTAAGACTTTCTACATCAGGCATTCTGTCAGATCACTAAGATTTCTCAATATGGCCTCATGCTCTAAAATTGTATTTCATTCTCAGACTCTTCCACTATGATTAATATCCACTTACCTATGAGAAACCCAAACCTTAATCGAGGAGGAACAATTAGCTAAAACAGAGGATTCATACTAAATTTGGTTGAATTTTTAAAGAGGTCTTTGTTAACATATTAAAATATATCATAATAATGGAAAAAGTATGTTGAATAAAGGTGACATTACTAATGCCCTTGACTAACCAAAATACCTTTCAGAAAACAGATATCAACAATTTTGCACTACATTTCAGAAAGTTATGAAATATATAGTTTCTTGAACTTTTTTGGCACATAAAATTTTTCTCTTTATATGTGGTTCAAATAATCTAGTTCAGCATTGCTGAAAAGTTTAAGTCCAAAGTTCCTCTGAGACTCAAGGCAGACTCTTAGCTATGAGCCCCTGTAAAAATCAAATAGCCAGAGTTATTTGTCTTATAAGGCGTGTGTATGGTGTGTTTTGAAAAAAAAGAAATAAAAGAGAAATAAAAATGTCAAACATCAAGAAGCATATGCCAAGGCATGTCTTAGTGACATGATCAATATACCTTTAATACTAGATAAAATATGATATAATGATATGCTGTGGTATTTAATAATCCAAGGGCATTGGTCTTGATCTCATCAAAGAAAAGGCATATTATATTCAGTGTGGCTTTAGAATCAAATATACTATATGTGATTAAACTCTGTGATGATGACCAGATTTATTATGTGGGAAATGAGTAAGTAAAATTATAGAGATAGAAGACACATGGCTATATTTTCTTTTCTTAGGTTTCTTGAAAATATTATTTTACTCTTTGTTCTAATAAATTCATTAAATGAATGCCATTTCTGATTGATTTTTTTTTAATAGAGACACAAAATGTTATGATCGCATAGATATTACATTAAGAACAGTTAGGTTGTGAACAAAGGTCATAGGATTAAAGAAGCATATATAAGAAGATTTTTCCATGAAACTTTCTAAACCTAAATTTTCTTGTCTTTTTTTTTTTTTTTTTTTTTTTTGCAGGGTAGGTGGGTGCTGGGAATCAAACTCAGGGCCTTGCGCTTGCTAAGCAGGCACTGTGCCCAACCTCTAAACCTAAATCCCCAACCTCTAAACCTAAATTTTCAATGAATGTTTATAACTTTAGATACAAAACATTTAGAAAATAATCTTGTGCTAGCAAATATTAGTTCACATACAACGTAAAAGATAAATTTTATATGATGGATCCAATTTCAGCAATATTAAGGAAAAGGAAGCTTGATCCAGTTATTTGTACTGTGTGATTAATAGATTAGGTCCCTAATTTCAGACATTTCTGTTGAAATTGGTAATTGAGTTGTTTTCCAGCTTCAGTGATGCTACAAATGCATGCTGCTTAGATAGACTCCTGTTTAACTGTTATTTTTTTTGCAGGTTTGACTAATTTTTTTGCAAGTCGAAAATATTAGAGTCAAAATTACTTATTTGTAGTGAGCAGTGGATCTGTATACTTTAAAAATCATTTGAAACACAGCTCACATTAAGCATAATGTAAACTTTTTAAAATCCTTACTTTTTTTGGTGCACCCTCCCATGTAATTTCAGGGTGAGAAGGGCTCTGAAGGACCAATCGGCCCCCAAGGACTACAAGGCCTGTCAATCAAAGGGGACAAGGTACTGTGCATAAAGTATATAATAGAAACTGTATTAATCACTTTCCTATTGCTGGCACAATGTACCTGAGAAGAAGTTTATTTTGGCTCGTGGTTTCCGAAGTTTCAGTCTATAGTCAGGAGGTTCCAACACATAAAGGGCATGCTGGAAGGGCCTGGTAAAGAGGAAAGCTGCTTACGTGACAGATAGGAAGCAGAAAGAAAAGGGAGGAGCCAAGAACAAGAATGTCCCTTTCCAGGTCCTGTCCCCAGTGACTTACCTTTTCTAACCAGGTCCTACCTCCTAAGAGCACATTCAGCCATGAACTTATCAATGGATGAATCCACTGATGAGTATAGCACCCCATAATTTAATCAACTTCCAAACATGTGAGGCTTTGGGGGGACATTCTAGATCTAAACCATAACTTTCCACCCTTTGTCCCCAAAGCTTATGTCCATCTCATTATGCAAAAGGCACTTAGTTCATATTTAAGAGTTGCCAAAGTCTTGACAGTATCAGCATTGCCAAAAAGTCCAAATCCAAAGTCTTCTCTGAGACTCAAGGCAGACTCTTAGCTGTGGGCCCTTGTATAAATAAAAAACACAGTTATATACATCCAACATACAATGACACAGTAAACATTCCTCTTCCAAAACAGAACTATGGGGATAGAAAGGATTAGGACCACAGCATGACTGAACCCCACAGGTCAAACATTAAATCTTGTAGCTCCATGTCCAACCCCCCGGGGCAGATTGTGGCAACATGTAAACTTCAAAAAGTTTGGGAGGCCCCACACATATAGCATTGCTGGTTGTAGCACACAAGGTTTCTCTCTTGATCTGGCTCTGCTCACTGCCTTTGGCTTTGCTCAGAAGATGATTCATGTTCCTGGAATCTCCACTTCCTAAGTCTCCAGTGCACCTTTGGTTTCACTCTTGCAGCTTTGCATATCATTCTCTCAAGGGCACACTGTCTGGCCTCCAAGACCTTCTTTTGAAATCTAGGTGGAGGCCTCCGATGACCCTGTAACTCTTGCATTCTGCATATCTGTAAACCAGCACCACAGATTCTAAGGTCTGTTGCCAGCTTGAGCAGCAGCCAGATCCCGTTGGATCACAGCAGCAGCAGCCTCTCACTGCTGTGTGGCTGACTTTGGGAATACACTTCACTCTGTGGCTCTGAATGAGCAGGACACCCTGGGGCTCTCTTCTCAAATGAAACATTTGCACTTTGCACCTTTGGGCTTGCCGTGGGTGGGGTCTTGTTGATTTCTGAGATACTCTCAAGGCATCTTTCTTCTTGACCCTGTACAAAGCATTTGGCCTCTTTTTAATGCTAATATTTTCAGCATCTGTGCTCTCCTTTGCCTCTACTTTGCAGGTACTTCCTTTCTGGCAAAACTTCAAACTTTCCAAAACATTCAGCTCTGCCATTTACTTCTAATTTTCACTGTAGATCTGGCTAGAAGCAGCCAACCTGAGTGTTTGGCTGTCTTTGAATTTCCTTTGTCAGATTAGTCTGCCACCTCAAAGACTCAGGGAATAATGAAGAAAACACTTCCGCCAGAGTGTAACACAGATGATCTCTAGTCCAACTGCCAATGGAGGTTTTGTTCCCAACTGAAACCTCCTGGGTCTGGTCGTTACTGTCCACATTCCTAGCAGCATTCTTGTCTTCTGACCTCTGACCAGTATCACGCATGAAGCTCTGTTCACAACATTCTATGGTGTCTCTAACTCATCCCTCTAATCTTTCCAAACTTCTCCTGCAAACCAGTTTCAAAAGCTTCTGAATTATAAGGTCAGGTACATGTAGCAGAGGCCCCATTCTCGGTACTAATTTCCCCTTAGTGGGTCAAAATGTCTGATACCTGCAATTTGAATGAAGAAAGGCTTACTTTTGCTGACAATTTCAGAAGTTTCAGGCCACGGTCAGCAGGCTCAAAAGCAGAAATGACATGGTGGGAGAGCCTTGTGCAGTGGAGCTGCTCACATCATGACAGCCAGGAAGCAGAGAAAAGAGGGAGGAGCCAGCAGCAGGAATTCACCCAGGTCACGCCCACCAGTGACTCACACTTTCCAGTGAAATCTCACCTCCTAACAGCACATTTAGCCCTGATCTTTTCGATGGATGAATCCACTGAAGAGTATAGTATAATGCCCCCCATAATTTAATCATCTTCCAAACACCTGAGACTTTGGAAGGACATTTTAGATCTAAACTGTAACATAAACAATGCCAATAAAATTATTCTGTCATTGGTCCATATGTATGTACATTTTTGAGCTTATAAAATATGATAACAATTTTATACAGGTATCTGGGTAATTATAAATGTAGTATATGTAAGTTATATTACTATGTAGGATGATTATAATCTGCATATTCCCATTATTTATATTTAGAACAATGTCTTTCTTACTTGGATCCTAACTTCCAGTCACTTTTATGATCAGCAAACATCTTCGAAGGCAGACATTTGTAAAAGATACCTCTTTTTTAGTACAGAAAACAGTTCTTAAAGGCATTGACTTGACCTAATTATAGAATAGCATATTTATCTTCAAATTCTCATTCAAAAACTGTACATTAAAATTGGGATAAAATAAGAGAACTCACTTAAGAAACCTACTGCTGTTGCCCTCAGAAGGACCAACAGCTGTTCACCTATAGCTGGACAAAGGGTCATTGACTCACGGTGTGATGGAGACTGTGCACTTCAGGGAACTGACAGCAACTCAAAATGAGGGCAAAGGACTATGAATTTTCATGGGATTGGGACTTGTGTTAGGAAGTGTGGGGGATTAGTCAAGAAAGTACACTTTGGCTCTGGATTGGATGCCATCAGGAAGTGGGGATAATTTTAAGGTTGAGTGTTTTAATGAATCTCATCTAGGAGCTACAAAATTGGAGTCAGACTGAATTGTAAATCTAGTCTAGGTCTAGATTAGCAAAACATGAAAGAAAGTTTTGTTTATTGTTTATATTTCTGACACTCTCTCTACAGGGGGATTTGGGACCTGTGGGACCCCAAGGGCCAATGGGCATCCCAGGCATTGGTAGCCAAGGTGAACAGGTAGTTTATGCTTTCTTCCTTTCCTTTGATATAGAACATTCTGCATCTTGGTGTTCACTGAAGGCCAACACTGCAAGCATTTATGAGTCTATTTGACAGTCAAATGGCAGTTGAATATAAGACCAGAAGTGAAAGTGGGGAGTATAAGATAGTTTCATGAGAAGATCATATTTTTAGAATTTTTAAATACTTTAAAAAATAAATTGTGTGCTTCTTGGTGCTGTGACTTTTAGAATTAAAACCTAATTAACAAGGTAAGAGTTTTGGGTAATATTTCTGGTTCCTCTTGGAAGAGTAATAGTTGTTTATTTACCAGTTGCTTTCTGTGTTTTTTCCCCCTGAAGTTTTGTGAATGATAAAAACTTATTCTTTTTCAAGTGGAGTAGTATTTCCTATCTTCTAGCTACATAGCCATGTGAAAATAGTGTTAAACTCAAAACAAGGACCAGAATCAGAGGTGAACAGTTATTAAAGGGACATCTTTCCTGAATAGAAATTAATTATAGATAGGATTTATAAATGATACCTGATATCTCTTGGTCAAAAGAAAGGAAATATCTCTTGGAATGTCTCAAATCCATGCCTGGAACTGCTTCCAGGACCTTCTAATAACTTTTGGAAAAGCTGGAAAAATCTAAATCTAAATAATGTGTTAAATCTAAGTAAAATATAGTATAATAGTACTATCTAGTATTGTTGTTTACCATATACTTTTACCTACACAGTCTCATTTAGTCAGAGCCACAAACAAATAGAGATTTATTCTCCTGGTTAGAAAGTGGCACGTCAGTTTGATTAAAAAAATTTTTTTTTGTGCTGGAAACCAAACTCAGGTCCTTGCGCTTGCTAGGCAAATACTCTAACCACTGAGTTAAATCCCCAGCCAGTTTGATTAAAATTTATGGCTAGGTTTTGAATTATTTTGTCACCTAGAAAATGAATAGTGCTTCCTCTACCTGGGATAATGAAAAAGTAATTTAGAAAATTTTATAATTCCAAATCTCATTGTTGACAAGCTTTAAGTTTATTTCTAACCATCTGCTAATAACCATCTCTTCTCATCCACTGAGAAAGGAGGAAACAGAAGGATGGTGAGTACCTCTTCCTGTGGCAAGGACCAGAAATTTAATACCTCCCTCCACTCACATCTCATTGGTTGGAGTCTAGACTACACGGCTGCACCTGGCTGCAGTAGGAATTGGGAAAGAGTCTTTCATGTAGGCACCCACGTGGGCCTGCTAAAATTCTCTTACTGTAGGAGAAGGGAAGAAGGCACATTACAGCTTGACTAGAACCCTCTGCCATTCCATTCAACAGATGTTTACATAGTATGAGTAATCTTTAAGGAGTGTGACCTAAACTTTAGCTTTATACTATGTGAAACTATTTTTAACCAAATATTTTCTTAATTTAACCAATAACATTTAAAAAAATCTTGTTTTAAAGGGAATCCAAGGTCCTATTGGTCTACCTGGTCCACAGGGTCCTCCAGGACAAGGTTTACCTGGTTCCAAGGTAACTAAATAATATCAGAGTTTGTCTACAGGGTCGTTTCTGTTTTCTTGTCAATATCAGTGTATTTGGAACAGTTAGAATGAATTTAAAAAATCAGAGCCCTCTGCTTTATGCCAAACGCAATGGATATTCCTAATAATTTGGAAAATGTAGTATTTTACACTCTAAGAAGATTTTACTTGTACTTTATTTAATTAGTTTATTATTTTTGTTTCTGACACACTCTTCTAGCAATTCAAGCAACTATTAGAGGGTGCCAGTCATTCCCTGCCTCTCTGGATTGGATGATTTGCGTTCTCACCAGTATTCCCACAGGTCCATAGTGGATACTTACTAGAACCTTAGTTAAAGAGAGGCAGTTAGAACTGACCCAGGGTTGGGGATTTTGCTCAGTGGTAGAGTGCTTGCCTAACAAGTGCTAAGGACCTGGGTTCGATCTCCAACACAAAAAGAAAAAAAACCTAATATATTTTTTTTTTCCCATGAACTTTGGATTCAAATTACCCTTTAAATAGAACTATTATTTTTATCTTTAGGAAAGGTGTTTATTATTTAAGAAGCTATCTTTAATACAGCTTAAAAGATTCAGTAATCATCATTAAATAAATAAAATGCTTCTCATGGTTGACTTACCTGAGAATGCATTGCTCATTTTTGCCCACACAAGAAACAGCTCAGTAGGACGCCATCGTGCCCTTGAGATTTAATTTGGGGCCCAGATTTTTATTTGGGGCCCATCACTGAAAGCTCAGGTTGTTCTTTCTGGTTATAATATTGTCCCTGATCAATTGTCACCTTGGCTTCTCATGTATCCATTTTAGTTGTTCTAGAATGTAGCTGCTTATCTTCTCTAGGTGTTTCCACTCAAATATTCTTTTCTTCTTAGGGAGAAGTAGGCCAGATGGGCCCTACAGGCCCCAGAGGACCAGTGGGAATTGGAGTACAGGGTCCAAAGGTGAGTTGATTATGCTGCTAATATGTGATTAGGCAATTTACAGAATATTATACAAAGTTTTTTGGAGGGAGCTGCTGGGGATCCAACTCAGGGCTTTGCGCTTGCTAGGCAAGCGCTCTACCACTGAGCTAAATCCCCAGGCCCACAAAGTTTTTTTTTAATATCCAAGTACAATGTGCATTATGCCCATGTCTTCCAATTATATATAATCTGTTTGCTTTAATTTTTTAAATGTGGCCATTAAAAAAGTTATAATTATGTGCATACCCTGCTTGATAATTCTGTTGGATAGTGCTGCTCTAAAATACATGCTTCTTTGGGACAGAGACTGTCTTGTTTATTACTGAATATGCAGGTGTGAGGACAGGAGGAGTCCTCTATCGATGCTGCTGAAGGACTGTGTGAGCTGCCCTCCCTGTGACTCACTCTGGGGTGTGTGGGATCCGACAGGCTAGGCTGAGTACTAAATTGCACCATCACTCTGCTGTCCTTGTCATTATTGAATTTGGAAAGAGAATGTAAGATGTAGGTCTAAGAATATACATGTGACATATTTATAAACATACAATTACAAAGGGTAGAACATGTTGATATAGTAATATCAGATGTCATTTTTGCATGTTTTGATATCCTACAGAATATGTCAAATGCTATGTATGACATATATGTGCACATGGGTGGTCTGTAAAGATGTATATATGTAGTCATACATATTATGTAATTAATATGTTAGTTTCAGAAAGGTAACCTGCAATACAGGAAGGCTCGGACTCACTTTATAGATTCAAATCCCAGTTTTGCTACTTACTAGATGTGCAATCTTAAATTTTTTTCACTTTAAAAATTAAATATTTCATATGTAGTCACCAGTATAGATAATAATACAAAGTATACCCATGTATACCACAGCCCAGCTTTTCCAAAAGTTAACATTTTGGCATATCGGCTCAGACTTTTCAAAGAAGCATTGTAGATATAGCCAGGAGGTCTCTGGTCCTCCCGAATACCGTTGCTGTCCCTCGCTCTCCAGACATGGTCATTTTAATGACTTTGGCATGTATCATTCATTCAAAGTTTGTGTAATTTCCTACATATGTTCTTACAGTTAAACCATATATTGCTTCTTTGTGTTCTTAAATTATACTTAATGTGTCATTCTGCAATGTATTTATACTTAGCCTTATGTCTTATTTGTTTATATGCCTCTAATTCATTCATTTTAACTGCTCTGTAGTATTCTATTGTATGATAATATCTCATTTCATGTTTATCCATTTTCCCATTGATGGATATTTAAATTGCTTCTCAGTTTTCACTTTTGCCAACAACGATGCCAGGAGCCTCCTGCCTTCCCTCTTGTCAGAGCACAGCTTTCCCGACTGGTAGACGCAGAGCAGGAAGGTCATACAGTACACGAGTCTTTCCTTTTCATATTTCAAAAATCTCAACCAACATCGGTTGTGCCACTTCATCCTTTTGCCAGCAATAGATGACAATATTCCTTTCTCTACCTCATTCCAAATACAAAATGTGTAAAAATATATCTCATTGTTTCACTTTTTATTCCCTGATATTTAAATGAACAGTTTTTCACATGCTTAATGCACCCCAGCTTTTCTCTTTGTAAATTCTTAAGGACTTTTTTTTTTTTTTGAGTTTGGGTTATTTTCTTATTCATTTGAATTCTTTATACACCTAGTTGTTAATCCTTTGCTGTGTAGGTTGCAAATATCTTTTCCTGGGCCACGACTTGTATTTACTATTTATGCTTTAAAAATATTATTTAAAAATATTTCTTGACCTTAAAGTCATAAAGATATTCTCATGTATTTTTCTAAAAATTTCAAGTTTTGCTTTGTAAATTAAAAAAAATGCGCGTGGTATTAATTTTCTAGATGATGAGTCATCATTGTATTTTTGAGATAAATCCAATTTATTATGAAATGTACTTTTTATGATAATTCAGTTGACTAATCTTTTTGGGATTTTTGCATGCATTTAAAATGACCATTTGTTGTATGATGGCGTACTATAAATACACATATTTAAACTACAATTTGATAAATGTTGGCATATGTATGTTACATGTCCACAAAAGTTACTATGTATCCTTTTGTAAAACCCTGTTCCCTGGCTTTCCCTGTCTACCGCTCTGCTTTCCAATGATCTGCTTGCCATTGATCTGCTTTTTGTCAATACACATTAGTTTATATTTCCTAGAATTACATGTAAATGCAATCATATACTTTGTATTTTTTCCTGGCTTGTTTTCACTCAGCAAAATTCTTTTGAGGAATACTTTGTATAAATAGTTTGCTTCTTTATGTTGCTGAACAGTATTTTATTGCACAGAAACTGTAATTTTCTTATCCATTTGCCTGTTGGTAGTCTGTTGGTTGTTTCCAGGTGTTAGATATTACAAATATAGTTATTATGGATATTTATTTATGTTTTTGTATAGACATGTGTTTTCATTTTTCTTGGGTAAGCGTCTAAGAGTGATGCTTGTATAAGGCTTGTATAAAGTTGGGTAGATTTACCTGGTCAAATGTTCAGAAATCTGTGCATAAAATAGAGAATATTTCTCAAAGGTGTAAAAGTTGGTGAGGCTTGACCATGAAAACAACTTTAGAGCTGTTGTCTTGAAAGGAGAGGAAGTTAAGAGACTTTCAGTTGCTGGTTGAATTCATTAATGATATTGGTTTACTTAGCGTGTTCATTCCTTCTCATGTCATTTTAATATTATATGATTATACATTTGAAGATTATACATTTATTAATGTTTTCCAATGTATTTTAAACAGTCACAGAAATTTTTATGATCTTTAAAAATTTTACTATATATACATCGTTATGACAGGTTTCCTAGTAGTATTTATTGGTTCTTTTTCTTTTAAAAATATTAATTACTCCTATAAGAGATTTATTTATTGTCACAGTTTTTTAAAAATATTGCTTTTTTATTTTATGAATCTTCTTTTTGTTTTCAATTTTTTTCTTCTCTCATTTTTATCATATACTTCTAATTTTTAGGTTTGCTGTGATTTTTTTAGTTAACTTTTTTAGTTTAGTTGGTACAACTTTCAACTAATTCAATATTTCATGTTCTTAATAAATACAGTGAGAACACTTTTGTACTATTTGAAAGTGGTAAAAATTTTTTTCTGAATATGTTAAGGGATTTATTTTTAATCTCCAATTGACTTACAAGCAAGCAGAAGTATTGAATGTTAGAACTGGATTTTTGTCTTTGACTTTGTTGATGTGGTGTGTTACATGTATTGATTTGCGTATGTTGAACCATCCCTGCATCCCTGGGATGAATCCTACTTGGTCATGGTGTATAATCCTCTTGATAATTCGTTGTATTCTGTTGGCCAGAATTTTGCTGAGAATTTTCGCATCTATGTTCATTAGGGAGATTGGTCTGTAGTTCTCTTTTTCAGTTGGGTCCTTTTCTGGTTTTAGTATTAGGGTAATGCTTGCTTCCAGGAATGATTTTGGAAGTACTGCTTCCTTTTCAATTTCATTAAAGAGTTTGAGGAATAATGGT
>PVJO010030467.1:0-14735 GCA_004026905.1 Hystrix cristata | reverse complement strand
TGGGCTACATAGTGAGCTCAAGACCAGCCTTAGCTACGTGGTGAGACCCTATCTCAAAAATCCAGAAAAAAAGAATAATAATAAAATAAGTAAATAAATGGGGGATGTCAAGGCCTTAGATCAGCTAAAGATTAGCATTTTTTTTTCTTCTTTTCTTTTTCCAGTGCTGGGGATTGAACTCAGAGCCTCACATGTTAGGCAAGCATTCTACCACTGAGCTGCCCCTGCAGACCTATATGTTTGTTTTTTGCGGGTTTTTTTTTTTTGGTGCCGGGGATAAATCTCAGTACCTTGTGTTTGCTAGGCAAGTGCTCTACCACTTGAGCTAAATCCCCAACCTCTTATGTGTTTGTTTTTAAAATAGCCTTATCATGGCAGGGGGTATAACTCTGTGGTAGAGCACTTGACCTAGCACACTCATGTCCCTGGATTTCATCCCTAGCACCACCTAGAAAAAAAACCAAACAAATCCTTTATCGTCTCTGATTGTGAAGTTACAGGCAAAGAGTAAAAGAGAAAACTAAAAAATTTCCTGAGGGGCTGTGGATTTAGCTCAATGGTTAGAGTGCTTGCCTAGCAAGCACAAGGCCCTGAGTTCAATCCCCAGCACAAAAAAAAAAAAAAAAAAAATCCAGCCTCATCCACCTTTTCTTTCCTAAGGCCAATCAAGGAAAAGGCAAAGGCATCGGGAGCACCACAGAGTAGAGGTTTTGATTGGAAGAACTTTAATAGGCTTTTTTTTTTAAAAATACTACTAGGGATTGAAATCAGAAACTTGAATGTGCTAGGAAGTACTCTACCACTGAGCTATATCCTCAGCCCTTTTTTAAATTTTATTTTGAAGTTGGGCATGATGGTACATGCCTATAATCCCAGCCCTCTTGAGTGGCTGAGGCAGGAAGATCACAAGTTTGAGCCTAACCTATGCAATTTAGTGAGACCCTGTCTCACTAAATTTAAAAGCGGACACCGGGCATGGTGATGCATGTCTGTAATCCCAGCACTCAGGAGGCTGAGGTAAGAGGATTGCCATGAGTTTGAGGCCAGCCTGGGCTACATAGTGAGTTCGAGCCAGCCTGAACTATGTAGTGAGTCCCTGTCTCAAAAAAACTTAAAGAAAAAAAAAATTAAAAATAGAATAGGTCTACGGGTGTAGCTCAATGCAAAGATCCTGGTTCCATCCCTAGTATGCATCAATAAATAAATAAATTCAAACAGTTTTACTAAATTGTCCAAGGTGGTCTCAAACTTGTAGTCCTTCTTGTCTCTGCCTCCTGAGTAGGTGGGATTGTAGGCTTTTTTTCTTTTTTTTTTTTTCCTTCTGGTTTTTTGGGACATGGTCTGGCTATGTAGTTCAGGCTGGCCTTGAACTCACTATGTAGGAAAGGCTGAACTCATGGAGATCCTCCTGCTTCAGTCTCCTGAGTGCCAGAATTAGAGGCATGCACCATCATGCCTGGCTTTTTTTTTTTTTATGTAGTCCAGACTGATCTCAAACACATGGAGCTCCTCCTGCCTCAGCATCCTGGATTACAAGCAGGCACCACCACACTTGGATCTAGTAGACTTTTTTAGACTTCATTCCCCGTAAGAAACCTGAGAAAGCTTGACTTTTGACCAAGCCAACGGAGACAGTCTGCTGGACTTAGTCACTTTAAAGTGCTTGAGCATTAGAGGTTTTATCAAAAGCAGTGTTACTTAGCATTTTCTGTCATGGTACAATGATAAGAGCTTGGTGTCTGAGTGGCCGTGCAGGTTTGTATACTTCATGGCCCGTGAGTCTTTGCAGAAAGGTCATTTCCCTGCTACCAAGTGAGCAACTAAGTTTGCGAACAAGTTGAATGTGTAGCCAAGGAGGAGCAGCTTGCAGTGGTCTAACCTAGAAGAGCTGAAGATGCATGTGACTGTGTCAGGATTTTTGCTGGAAAAGGAAGGGCTTGCCTTTTAGTTTTTTGTTTTTTTTTTTTTTTTGTCTTTTTTTTCTTTTTAGTATCAGCAATAGACTACAATTGTCAAGATCGCGAAAATGAAGATTTCCATGCTGCAAACAAATGAACTCAAAAGTTATAACCCTAGAGTTCCAGTTCTAACCTCAGGCTTTGTTTGATTTGTTATAGGTGTCTGTTGTAACATGTCAGAGTTTCATATTTCCCAAGAGCAAACTTTGGTACTGCATTTTTGTTTAATAGAAAAAGTAATAGATGCTCATTATAGTAAAGTTAGAATGTGTAAATAAAGTTGAGAAACTAGAAATCACTAATAAGGCCCAGACAGAATCCCTGTTAATACTTAGAAATGTATCCATTTGGGTTGATTTTGTTCTGTTACTGTTTTTTGGTACTGGGGAGTGTATGTGTGTGTTTGTGTGTAGTGGATAATTTAAATTTTTTTAAAAAAACAACTCATGGCGCTGGGGATTTGACTCAGTGGTTAGAGTGCTTGCCTTGCAAGCACAAGGCCCTGAGTTCAATCCCCAGCATCAAAAATAAAATAAAATAAAAAACAATTCATGGGGCTGAGGATTTAGCTCAGTGGTTAGAATGCTTGCCTAAAGTGCAAGGCCCTGAGTTCGATCCCTGGCACGAAAAAAAAAAGAAACCCTCATAAAAGTATACTATTTTATATCATCTTTGCACTTAATAATGAGTCATCAAAATGGAAACAAAGCTTTTGTAAATAAAGAGGGAGGAGAGGTTGAAGGGAGGGGAGAGGAATGGGAAAAAAGAAGCAGCAAGATATATCATGTACAGGTACAAATTCCCTATGATGAATGTATATCTAAAATGTACCATTAAAATAAAATTTTTAAAAAATGAGTCATGAACATCTTTCTGTGTGGTTATATACATGTAACACATCTCTAAATATTTGTACACACTCATTACAGTATTTCCTTACAATAATTTGCTAGCTCTGCTTAGTCTGATGACTTATAGAGATTTAAGGCTGTTGATATATATGGTCAAATTCCAGGTTATCTGTTCCCTGCTTCATTCCAGAAAAGATTTGATATTATTGAGTTTAATACTTAATATTGTTGAATGTAGAATTTAACCCACAAATGTCATTTTCTCAGCAAGTCACAACGAAGGTGCTTTTCATACTAAGCTTAAGCCATTGCCATTTAGAGTTCTTAAATTTTGAATTTGTTCGGTTATTGGTGTTTCAGGGGAGCAGTGTCATCCTGATCACCCACTGTTGACTGTACCTCGGGGGAAGCTGGCTAGCTATGTGTAGTACTACTTTGGGCCTCGTCCCTGTGGACGCAGCAGCACGGGCAAGATGCCAGATGCAGTTGCTTGTGTGTTTACGAAGGCCTCTGCAGGTCCCCAGAACTCAGCTTCCTCTGGTGGAAGTGTCTCTGCTTTTTGTGGGGAATTGAACTCATGAACTGCGCACTGAGCTACATTCCCAGCTCTGTTTTACTTACTCTGAGAGAGGGTCTCACTAAACTGCCCAGACTGGGCTTGAACTTGTGATTCTCCTGCCTCTGCCTCCCAGAAAAAAAATGTCTGTTCTATGGTAGTGAACTGTTGATTGGATTTTTGGAATCCTGGTTTCCCTTTATCCTTCTTGCAGTAAGGTTTTGGGTTTTGTTGTTGATTTGTTTGGCTTTTTAATTCTTGTTCATGAAGCACCTTCTCTCTGAGCCCCACAGGTCTTGTTAATTTGTTTCTCTCCAGGCTAACTCCCAGCTGGCCATTCTGACTGGTTCTGATTGACTCACCTTCCACAAGTTCCACCTTGAGTTACTGTCCTAAAAAAGTTTATCAGAGATGCCTATTGAAACTCAGTTTCAAACATCTGTAGGAAATTGAAGTCTCCACTTCAGAGCTTGAAGATGCCTCTCCAGCAGGCCCCATACCCACCTGGTTTATACTCCAGCCCACCCCAGCCTCCCCTACCATGGCCTCAATTCAGCTCCCTCTTTTTCTGATTAATCCATATGAGAAAACTCATTTTGAGCTACACTTGTGAAGAGTCTAATCCTCCAGATTTGTAACTCTTGTCTGTATATTTTTGTTTGTTTTTAATTATTATTTTAATTTTTATTTATTTATTTTTGGGATATTTTGAGACAGGGTCTCGCTATGTAGTTCATGCTGGCCTTGAACTCACCATGCATCCCACGCTGACCCTGAACTCCAGGTGGTCCTCCTGCCTCAGCCTCCCAAGTGCTGGGATTATAGGCGTGCATCACCACATCCTGCTCTTGTCTCTTTTCAAATTTAGTACTTGAAACCTGGCATGGTAGCACACACCTGTAATCCCAGCACTCGGGAGGCTGAGGCAAGAGGATCACCATGAGTTTGAGGCCAGCCTGGGCTACACAATGAGTTCAAGGCCAGCCTGAACTACATAGTGAGACCTTGTCTCAAAAAAATAAAAATAAAAACATTTGAGAATATGTGCTAAAGCCGTAAAGCAACCATTAAATAATAAAGTTACAACCAACAAAATAACAAATTTATCACTTATTCCATTTTGTTGTCTTCAGATTCGGCTTTTGTTTTTTTTGTTTCTTGCAATTTCCTGTTAAATTTACCATTCTAGGGCTGGGGATTTAGTTCAGTGGTTAGAGTGCTTGCCTTGCAAGCACTAAGGCCCCGAGTTTAATCCCCAGCCCCCAAAAATAGATAAATTTACCATTCTGTGGATTTATCAGGGTGCAGTCTGTGTTGATCATAGGTATCCTCACATACCTACTGGAGTTATCCTCAGCAATCACATATATGGTACACATGTATTTTATATATTTTTATATGTATATATGTTTTTGTTTTTGTTTTTCTTTTTGTTTTGTGGTCCCGGGGGTCAGGGCCTCACGCATGCTAGGCAAGTGCTCCACCCCTGAGCTACACCTATGGCCCTTGAATATTCTGTCCATTATAGAAAAACATCATGTTAGCCGCGACATTACCAACACTGACTACAACCTGAATGAGATAAGTTTGTATAAACATCTTTTCTTCCTTAACACAGTAAGCCATTTTCAATATTAGCAGTATCATATCTAGGGCTGGGGATATAACTGAGCGGCAGAGGGCTTGCCTAGTGTGCAGAGGCCCTGGGTTCCATCTCCAGCACCACAAAAAAAAAGTATAACCTTTGCCAGGTGTAGTGGTGCATTCCTGTAATCCCAGTACTTGGGAGGGTGAGGGCTGAGACAGGAGGATCAAAACAAGTTTGAGGCCAGCCTAGACTACGTAGTGAATTCAAGGCCAGCCTGGACTACATAATGAGACCCTGTCTCAAAAAAAAGAAAAAAAAGTGTTACAGCTGGCAAACCAGTACTTCAGAACTTCGGAATTAATTTTAAACATAGCTATTAGGAGCTAGGATGTAGTTCAGTGGTGGAGTGTGTACTTAGCATACACGAGGCCCTGGGTTTAATCTCCAACATACACAAAGCTATTAAATTTATCAGAATTAATAAAAAGTATTTTTGCCTTTGTCTTTTTCAGGGTTTTAACATCAAAAGTGTACAGTCACAGGGTTTTAAACTGAATGTTTGGGACATTGGTGGACAGAGGAAAATCAGACCATACTGGAGGAATTATTTTGAAAATACTGATATTCTTGTAAGTACGCTTTCTGGTATGCTAATTCACGGTCTTCTTTTTGCCATGTGTTAGGAACACTGACACTGTGATCTTGTCAGTAATTCCGTTGCCATAGCATTAATTGCCATGAGTTAGAGAGGTAGCAGAAGGCTGCAGATTGTGGAAGAGAAAAATTTCTGCATAGGATGTTTCCCTATCACTCAGTAACAATGTTGCACTCACATCCACTCTGGGAAAATAAAGTACTTCTTACTTACCATTGCTATACTAATAGCAGAAGGGAAGTCAGAAGGCCATGTGCTGATACTGCTACCCTGAGTGAGTGGACAAACCAAGAGTGTGCCTGAGAGAGCCACAAGATAGCAAGAGTCCTAGAAATGAGGATGCATAAGGACTGGTCAAGTCTGACAGTGTTCTCCCTTGAAAGAGAACACTTGCAACTGTCTTCCTTTGCTTCCAGAACTGCATTAAATCTGAGGTGCCAGCCTCATCAGGAAGAACTTGGGAAGACTGCGCTAGGGGCAATACGTGGACTGTTAGGGGTAGAGTTTAATGCAGAGTAAGGTTTCCCAAGAATGTAACTGTGTGGAAGTAGGGAAGCTGCCTCAGGTGGCATTCATTCAGCAAAACCTAGAGAGTCTCACAAACTTGGATGGTAAAAAAGAAAAATGTGTATTGTTTTCACTAAGCTCTCACTTAAAGGTTGTTTTTACCTTGGTTAGGACCACAGGTAATAAACTGCAGGATGCAAGCTACATCTGCATGCTCACTGCCAATAGGAGTCCTCATGCATCGCTAAAAGCTTCACTTTCCAGTTGGTCGCTTCCTGTTTGTCTCTCTTTCAGGTCATTCCTGTCTTTGTGCTCATGTTCTCCCATATGAAAAACAAAAAACAGCTGGGCATAGTGGCACAGGCCTTTAAAAAATAAAGCAATAAATAAATAAAATCAAAGGCAAACAATTCTTGTCTTGACAGTACATCCCCCTCTAGATGCTGTCCCATCCCTCAGGCTCCCTTTATGGCAAAACTTGAGTTTTATGCACTCTCACTCCCCTCTCCTACTCTAAAGCCTTCCTTCCTCACTCACCAGTACTTCCCTGACTAAGTCCGGGCTCATTCGTCAGGGCTCATCGCCTTGGCCTGCCAGCTCCTGCACACTTAGCAGAGCAGTCTGTTGCATGTGTCCTTGAACTGTCATCTTTGCCTTCCAGGGTACCGGTCCATCTTTATTTTCCTCCTCGCTCATTGACCACTACTCCTCAATCTCCATTGCTTTGGCTTTTTTAAAAATTATCTGCTATGGTTCCCCTGAAGCTGTGATCTTCATGTTGGTGCTGTTGATTGATAGTGAATCTATAAGGTTTGTTGGGAGATTTAAAGATTTAAAGTCATTGTGAGGGGGGCGCTGAGGATTTAGCTCAGTGGTTAGAGTGCTTGCCTAGCAAGCACAAGGCCCTGAGTTCGATCCCCAGCACTAAAAAAATAAATAAAGCCATTGGGGGCATGCCCTCGATTAGGGAATCTTTCACTCTCTCCTTTTTTTTTTTCTTTCCCCTTTTGGAGAACAGGGTCTCATTTTGTAGTTCAGACTGACCCATGGCAGTCCTGAGGCAGTCCTGCCTCAGCCTCTCCAGTGCTGGGATTATAAGCCTATGCCACCACACCCAGCTTCTTCTCTTTCAGTGTCTGGGCTGTGAGTTGCATGGCTTTTCCCCACCACACACAGCCTGCCATGACATAGTACCTTGCTTATGTCCCAGAGCAGCAGCCAGTAGACCATGGACTGGAACCACCACAATCTGAGCCAAAATAAACCTTTCCTCTTTATAAGTTGTTTATCTCTGTAGTTTGTTAGAAGAATAGAAAGCTGAGTAACACATCTCCCAACCTTCAAATGTTGGGATGCCTCAGAGTTCAGCCCTTGTGTTTTTCTCCTCTAAATCACCATGTAGGTGACCTCATCCTGCTCAACACTTTGGTTGCCACCTGTGTAGTGTCAACCCCACCATCATCTGCATCCTGAACTCTACTCATACATAGCCAGCTGCCCATCTGGCATCCCCTTCCATACTAGAAAGCCCTCAATTTCAGTATATCCCAAACTGGACTCCCATCTCCATCCAGTCCTGCCCAGGCCTGCTCTTTTCTCTCCTGCTCAGAAAATGGCAGATCCTGTCATCCAAAAATAATGGTTGTCTTTGGCTCCTTTCTTCTCGTTCCTTTCATCAGCAAATCCTGTTCAGTCTCCCTCAGAACATTTCTAGAGCCTGTCCACACTCCTCTCCACCTTCACTGCTACCACACACAGTTATTGCAGTATCTATCGTGCTAATTGCCTCCTTCCTTCTGTCCTTGCCCCGGGAAGTCCTTCCTCAGTGCTGTTGTCACAATGATCATGTTAAAAACATAAGTTTCCGGGGGGTTGGGGATTTAGCTCAAGTGGTAGAGCACTTGCCTAGCAAGCTCAAGGCCCTGAGTTCAATCCCCAACATACTCCCCAAAAAAACAAACAAAAAAAAGTATGTTTCCACCTCAGAATAACAGCCAGGGTTCTCACAGTGGCTTATAAGGCCCTCTGTAGTCTGACTTTTTTTTTTTTATTCTATTAGTAGATGTTTATGGTACATAATAATTCCATTCATCTTGGGGAATTGGTACATATACATTTCACATCTTGGTCATTTTTACTCCATCTCCTGGCCTCCTTTCCCTCAGGCTTCTTGTTACCTCTGTGACTTCCTCTTCCCTTTCTGTAACTTGGATCTAGCCATAACAGCCTCCCTTCATTGTTGTTTGTTTTCTGATGCTGAATATCTAGTGCCTGGACCCTCACAAGCTAGACAAGCACTCTAGCACTGATCCCCCAGCCCCCACCAGACATATTTTTGTAAGTATTGTATCCCCATTATCTAGAAAAGTGCCTGCACGAATGACACAGAGCTTTGTAATGGACGGAACGTGAAAGCAGGTAGAGGTAGAATTGCAAACTTCTGGATTCCCTTCTATCCCTAAGGTTCTGTGATTCTGTATTACTGTGGTTGAGTTGGTTCAAGGGGTTGCTAATTCCCTCTATAGAATAGGAAGCTCACTGCTTCCTGGAAGTGGGTTATGAGAAATAACAAAGTCATTCTCACTATAATTTCTTTTTCCCAGCACTGAGGATTGAACCCAGGGAACCCTTGAGTTACATCCTCAATCCCCCTTTTTTATTTTTTATTTTTTTACTTCGAAACAGGTTCTCACCAAGTTGTACAGGCTGTCCTTGAACTTGTGGTCCTCCTGTGCCAAATTCTCAAGTGGCTGGGATTACAGATGTGTGCACTATGCCCAGCTCACTAAAACGCTGGAGAATAATACTAAAATATAAAGCTGTACAGTGTCAAATACATTTGCAGTGCAGAGGAAGGTTTCACACAGTTTCCTCATATTCCTGGCTTTCTGTGGAGGGAGGTCTGGCCCCTTCCTGATCCTCATGCCAGGTTGCAGATTTACATGGGTGAGAAGATGGTAAGAAGAAACATGTACCCATCCACTTCCCTGTCTTCCCAGCCATTTACTCCTCCAGAATGTGTTAGATACCTCTGAGGAGAGAGATAAATTATCCCTGTAACACAGTAACTTCTTCCCTAATCCCAATGTTTCCATTCTTTTTTTTTTTTTTAATGTTTCCATTCTTGATATTTACATTTTTTCAGTTTTTTGAGCCAGGGTCTTGCTGAGTATCCCAAATTGGCCACAAACTCACTTTGTAGCCCAGGCTGGGTTTGCACTTGTCATCCTCCTGCCTCAGCCTCTCAAGGGCTGGAATTACTACAGGCATATGCCACCATGCTTGCCTTCATTAATTTTTTAATATTGGAAAAATTTCAGCTGGGCGTAGTAGGCACATGCTCATAATCCCAGCACTCAGGAGACTGAGGCAGGAGGATCACCAAGAGTTCAAGACCAGCCTGGGCTACATGGTGAATTCAAGGACAGCCCAAGCTACATAATGAGACCCTGTCTCAAAAAACCAAAAAGAAAAAAAGAAAAGAAAAAATTATGAATTTATATAAAGGTTAAAAAAAGTATAATGCAATCCCAAATACCTGCCTGTCACCCAGTTCCAATACTTTCAGTTTTGAATTTTTTGCCCTCCAGTGGTGTTATGGGTTGTGTCCAGGGCCTGGCAGAGCTACATGCTCAGTCCTTTTTATTTTTTTTTTTTTTTTTTTTTTTTTTTTTTTTTTTTTTTTTTTTTTTTTTTTTTTTTTTTTTTTTTTTTTTTTTTTTTTTTTTTTTTTTTTTTTTTGGTGCTGGGGATCAAACTCAGGGCCTTGGACTCATTTTGTTTTGAGACAGGGTCTCATTAAGTTTCTGAGGCTGGCTGGGCATTTATCTCAGTGGTTAGAGTGCATGCCTAGCAAGCACAAGGCCCTGAGTTTGATCCCGGGTCCAAAAACAACAACAACAAAATAATAAGAAAATAAAATGAAAGTTTCTGAGGCTGGCCTGAACTTGAGATCTTCCTTCCTCAGCCTGAGGAGACAGGATTACAGAATGTGCCCCTATACATGGCTTTTTTAAAAGACTTGTTTAAAAGACAAATCCCAGGCATCATATATTTTTCATACATAAATACTTCAGATGTGAATTTGAAAGACCAGTCTCTAAACTGTTACAGGAACCTACATGTTGGAATTTGACTTACAAGGAAACTCAATGAGGAAATGTCTGGAGCTAGTCAGTGATTATAGCAGGGTTGTGAGGTAGAAGACTCATAAACAAGAATCAGTTGCTTTCCTTTAAACCAGCAATGAACAAGTGGAATTTCAAATTAAAAGCAAAGTACCACCTCCTCCTCCAGAATGAAATATTTAGGCATAAATTTAACAAAATTTATACAGGACCAATATGAGAAAAATTACAAAACTGATAAAATTCTTGTCTGGCATATGTGAGTCATTTGTGAGGCTTTGGGTTCAGTCTCTAGCAATACACAAATACACATACACACACAGAAATGAGCAGAAATTCCATGCTCATAGATAAGAAGACTCAAGACTCAATATTGCTAGGATGCTAGTTATACCCAGCTAAATCTGTAGTTTCAGTGCAACTCCAGTGAAAATCCTGGCAAAGTATTTTGGGGATGTAGACCAGCTGATTCTAAAGTTTATTTTAAAAGACAAAAGATCCAGATAACCAACATAGTACTGAAGAGGAACCAACTGGGGTATCAACGCCTCCCTGCTGCAAAGTTTACTTGAGCCAGAGCTGTCAAGACAGTGCTCTGGAAGGATGGACAAAAGTAGACCTACAAGCAGTCTTTGGAAAGGAGCAAGGAAGGGCAGTCGTTTGAGCAAATGGTGCTGGAACAATGGGACATCCACATCCAGAGAGACAGACAGAGAAATCTGCATACAGACCTCACCCCTTTCACAGAAATCAGCTCAGAATGGATCTGAAACATAAACATGAGCTGGACATGGTGGTGCATGCCTGTAATCCCAGTTGGAAGCAGAGATAGGAGGACTGCAATGAGTTCAAGCCCAAGCCAGGCTACATAGCAAGGCCCTGTCTCAAAAATGAATGAATGAATACGAAACCCAAAACTGTAAAACTTCTAGAAGACAACATAGAATATCTAGATGACCTTGGATTTGGTGGTGGTTTAGCTACAGCAAATGAAAAAATTAGTTGGGCTTTGTTAGAATTTAAAGCTTCCATGATGAGAGACATTTAAGAGAATGAAGAAGAGACAAACCACAGATGTGGACAAAATATTTGTAAAACAAATATCTGATAAAAGACTTGTATCCTTGTCACATGGGGTGGTGCATGCCTGTAATCCTAGCACTCAGGAGGCTGAAACAGGAGGATCACTGCAAGTTTGAAGTCAGTTTGAGCTATATATTTCAACATTGCTGGGATAGTGGCATCCACCTCTAATTCCAGCTACTCAAGAGGCTGAGGTAGGAAGATTGGAAGTTTGAGCTTAGCCTAGGCAATCTAGTGAGATCCTGTTTCAAAATAAAATTTAAAAAGGGCTTAATAGGGTTGGGGATTTAGTTCAAGTGGTAGAGCACTTGCCTAGCAAGCACAAGGCCCTGAGTTGGATCCCCAGCACCAAAAAAAAAAAAAATAAGGGGAGGAGGGTGCTTGATGTAGCTGGGCGTGACGGCACACACCTGTAATCCCAGCACTTGGGAAGCTGAGGCAGAAGAATTGCTGCTGTGTGTTTGAGGCCAGCCTGAACTACAGTGAGACCCTGACTCAAAAAACAAAACAATGAAAATAAAAAACATTAATTTTTTAAAAGGTATAGATTTCCTTTTCTTTTGAATCAATAGTTCTGAAAAAGATATCTAGGACAGAACATTGCTGTCTGTTCGTCTGGTGGATTAAGGTCCTTTGAAAGAAATACCCAAAGAAGAGCAGTTTGTAAGGACATTGTGATCATGAGGCTCCGAGAGGTACTTTCTGGTCTACAGGAAAAGGCAGTTTTTGGATCATAAACTCTGATACCAGGAGGGTAGGCTGCAAAGTACTCTAGTTGGAGTATGAGCCTAGATCCCACATTCTCATCAGCCAAGAGTGCCCAAGGATTAACAGACCATCCAGCAGGAATCAGCTCAGGGCCATGGAGAGGCAGCCTTCAGCTATATCGCACACAGCACAAGGCAGTATTGGGGTTTTGAGGCAGCCTTTCATTATTTCCAGAGCCATTTGAGATGAAACAAGTTTCTGGAAGCAGCTGAGTCCCCAGGCTGGATTATAAAGCCGTGAGCCTCTGAGTGCTGCTGCCTGTTTCTAGCAACCTGGAGGAGCAGCACCGAGGGGTCTGTGTTTTCTGTCTTCCTTGTTGATTAGAAAGACCTCTTACCCTGTGTTCCACACTGCTGCAGGAGCCGGATCAAGGCTTGACACGTTTCATTGCCTACTTAAGTCTTTTCAATTCCCTCTAGAGTGCCGTGCTAAAATCTTGCTTTAGCGCCAGAGTGGACAAATTGATCCAGCCCCCTCCTATGTTGGCGTAAAACCTGCTTATGAGCTAGAGTACTTTTTACATTTTGTTTTTGTTTTGGTTTTTTGGGTTTTTTTGGGTTTTTTTGGTGCTGGGGATCGAACTCAGGTCCTTGTGCTTGCAAGGCAAGCACTTTAACCACTGAGCTAAATCCCCAGCTTAGTTTTTACATTTTTAAGTGATTGAAAAAAAAAAGAAAGAAGAATAATATTTTGTGACATGTGAAAATTATATGAAATTCAAATTTCAGTGTCCACAAATAAAGTCCTGTTGGGACACAGCCAGACGTATCTGTTTGCAGGTTCCCATGGCGGCTTCTCACTCCCTTCTCAGCGTCAGTAGTGGTGAATGAGATCTTTTGGCCACAAGTGTAAAATATTTACCACTGACTCCTTACCAGAAAGGTTTGCCTCCCCTTGCTTTACAGCATTGAGTGGTTCTCTAGTGGTTTGAAAGAGTTACGGTAACCTGTAAACAGTGTTAGTTATTCTCAGAGGGCGCAATGCTGAGAACATCTGACTTTGCCATTATTAATTTGGGGGAAGTGACTAAGAAATAAAACTTGTCATATGAGAAGGGAGAGGACAGGGTACCTTCCAGTTCTGTTTAGGCCAGGGAAGGATAATGGCCTTTTGATACATAAACATACACATGTGGCTCACTAGAGATGCTTCCGTAGCACATGAGAGGCCTGTGGTGGCTAACATAGTAATGTTTTCTCAAGGTATATTCATGTTACTGTGAAACTCCATTCACATTATTATTATTATGTTTTGTATTTAAACTTAATTTAAACAGAGCGACTTGGTTATCATTTCCATATTCAAAACAGAGGACATCACCAGGCATGGTGGCATATATCTGTAACCCCAGTACACTGGGAGGCTGAGGCATGAGGATCGCATGTTTGAGGCCAGCCTTGGCAGTTTACCAACTTGGCGACACCCTGTCTCAAAAAAGGTTTGGCGGTAAAAAGCCAGTGTGTCATAGCTTGAATTCCCAATACTGCTGGAAATAAATAAGAAAAAATATAAATAAGTAACCCCTTTTCTCTAGATCTTCCATAACCAAGTAAAAATTTCAAAGCAACTGCCAAAAATGATACAACTAACTTTGCCTAAAGCACCATTCTGAAATCCTTGGATTATAACCTCACTTTAGATACATTTTCACCTGACTTTTAAAGGGCTGTGTTGTTTTAAAATCAATCAGAAGCATAATGAATGTTTAACTTTTTCTGATACTTTTCCAAAGGCCAGAAAATTTTTCATTATTAGTTTCAGATAACTTTTTACATTTTTTATTTTGCGTTTCTGGGGATTGAACTCAGGGCCTCACATATATGAGGCAAGCACTCTTCCACTGAACTACATCCCCCAAGCCTCATTTTAAATTTTATTTTGAGATGAAGTCCCAATAAATTGCCCCAAGTGAGCTGGAACTTGAAGTCCTCCTCCCTGAGCCTCCCCAGTAGCTGGGATTACAGGTGTGTACCACCTCAACTAGGCTTTTTAAAAATGTTTTTCGTGACTAGATTAACCAATAGCTATGCTCTTTAAAAACAGCAACAATAACAACTGCTCTTATCTTTCTCTGCTGTCCAGAAAGAGATAGATACCTATGTGGAGAAAGTGGGAGAGCTGGGGGAGGGACCTGGAGAAGAGTTTGCATCTGTGGGTTGTGGGATCACCAGAGACAAGTTTGTGCCCTTTGGCCCTTTTCTTAAGAAATAAACAGAGCAGTCTTACGGACTTAATTGTAGAATTATTATATAGTGATTTTCAAATTGTAAGCCAGTCACTTGAGAAAAATAATAAGAGAAAGAATGTGTGTGCAATTTAGAAAAATATCCCTTTTGAATCTGTTAGTGGAAATGCTTTCTGTGAAATTTCATGTCAAAGCAATAAATAACAAATAATTATGAGTAAAAGTGAAAACTTTCTCCTCTTTGGCCTTCAGCCTCTAGATTCTCAGGTGTCTGCTCATCATGTTCTCTATGCAAAGCTTTTTCCACTCTGGCCTCCTCTCCTGGTTTTCATTATATAGATGGTCCCTTTTCTCCCCTTGCCTTTGGATATCTGTCCCTGACCTGTATCCCTGCCTTACACAGTGACCTGCACACAGCCTTAGGCAGCCCTCTGCGCTCCAGCATGTTCCGAGCTGC
>PVJO010030466.1:0-15411 GCA_004026905.1 Hystrix cristata | reverse complement strand
AGAGGAGAGGAGTACTAGAAAGAAAGAAGGGGAAAAGCAGAAAGGCAACAGGGGAAAGAGAGGGGAAAGGGAAAATATGGAAAATGATGAATGAACCTGTTACAAATAGGGAGGGAGGGAGGAGAGGGGAGGGGCGGGGGAGAGGGGGAGAACCAAGATGCACCATGTATAGGTACAGAATAAATGTAATGAATGTGACCAATGTATGTAGAATGTACCAATACATGCTCTTGGTTTAAAATTAAAAAAAAATACTCCTTGTAGAATAAACCAAGTTATTTTCTATTCGCATAAAACTTTTTCAGGGCACATGGACATATACACATCTAAACAGTCCAAACTCAAAAAGCTCCAAACACTCATTTGCAGTTTTCTAAGGAAAAAATATGAGTCACAAGGGAATAAAATGACAAATTCATTTGTAATGGGTCTCTGTTGACTGAATGAATTTGAGGCCAGGGAGCCTAAAATGAGACAAGGCCAAAGAGAATTTAAATAAAAGTATTATTTTAAAATAAAATATTGATACTCTATTATAAAGTCTGCAAAAGACGCAAATTGAAAACCTACGTTGAGATGCAAGACATTTGTTTTACACGAGCTCCGTGAAGTCTTGCTCAGCACGTGGTCTCACAGCGAGGCCCTAACGGGAGCCCTGTCCTCTTAAAAGATGCTAGGGGCTTCCCAGCTCCAGCCAGGGGCAGTTACTGGATTTCCAGTGTTATTCATTCCTTGTATCAATCTACTTTTCTATCCGGTATATTTTCTTTTTGCCTAAAAAACATGCGATGGTATGAATCTGCCGGTCGTAACTTATCTTAGACCATTTTAACATATAAGAAAGTCTTTATTTTTTACACTATTATTGAAAGATAATTTTACTTGTAAAACATTCTAAATTGACTTTTTTCCCCCTCTCAATAATTTAAATATGTCACTCCAACATGTGGAATGCATAGTTGGGGAAATGAGATTGGCCATCATTCTAATTCTTGTTCTACTGTACATAATGTGTATTTTCCTCAGTAGCTGCTTTTAAATTGTTCTTTTTATTACTGCCTTTCGGCAATTTGATTTTGACATACTGTATTATTATTTTCTTTGTGCTTCGACTCCTTGGGGCCTTTTGAATATCTTGGATCTGAGGGTTTATAATTTGGAATGTTTTGCGGTGATTCTATTTTCTTTCTCTCTCGCTTTCTTTCTTTCTTCCTTTCTTTCTGTTCCACCATCGACCCCTCTACTACTTCTGGAAGTTCAGTTATATATACATTAGACCACTCGACTTTCCTTCCCAGCGATCTCTTACACTGTCTTCATTTTTATCTTTACGTTTTTCCCTCTTGCTCTGTTTTATTGGGATGGTTTCTGTTGCTGTGTCATCAAGCTACCTGCTCATTTTTTCACGGTTGTATTAGTTACCTTTCTAGAGTCAGTGGTTTGCAAGAGAGCAGATTTAATACAGGACACTTAACACATTACAACATTCACACACACAAGCCAAATACAGGAAGAGTGCAGAACGTCTATCTATGCAATGGAGACCTGAAAGATCTAATCAAGGGCTGGGAGCCCATGGCACTCTCTTATGTAAGTCCATGTCTGAACTAAAAGGCTGAAGAAATCTATGCTTGAGTCAGGTTATGACACTCACAGCAGAGAAGAAGACTAGAACTCCCCCAAAGCAAACAGCGGCCATCCCTGCTGACAGCAAGGCCCCAAGCTCCTCCCTCAAAGAGAATGGCTGAGTCCCCTTCAGGAGAACCTGCCACAACAGAGCTTCTCCTGCCAAACAGCCAGCTGCCGTCTTCTGCTCTCGCTCTTCTTTATGTTGTGTGGGTAACAATCCTCAGGTGGATACTCTACACTCAGAACCACATCAATTCAGTCCAGCTGAGCGTTTCTGCTCAAGCTGACCACAATAAGACCACCACAATCCACCCCTGGTCAACTTGATAACCAGACACATTTCTTTAAACCAGTCTCCAATGGCAGATTTGTAAAGAGATAACATTTTTGGTCTATTCAGATTTACATTAACAGTATGATTCTGTTGCACTCATTCCCACATCACAAACAAATATTCAAAGGAGTCTCAAAACTAATTGCAAACAGGTGTCCAAAAATTACAACTATGGACACAAATATACAACTCCATTCTGACTCTCTTGTTTGTTCCCAAAATAAAAGTTTACAAAGTACAATATACCAATACAGTGCATCCACATTAAAAAATGTGGCTTCAAATTTTAAAACTCTTTGGTTTCCATAAAGTTTAACAACAGAGCACTGCAACATTAAGCGACACCCCAAAGGATCTCCTGCACCCCAAATACACTCTTCCCTTCTGGTAAAAGGCCTCAGGTCATTTTTCCATTGTCCTGTCTCTTCTCCACAACTATGTTCTCCTCTGTTCATCCTTGCAATCCACAGCTCCCTTCTGGCCAAACGCTTCAGGTCACCCTGCTGGCTCTCTGCTCTCGATTTCCAACATGGATCTGGCCAAAGACCCTCCACAGTAACTATGCTGCCGTCCCAACACAAGGCCGCACGGAAATTTTTCTGCCGCCCAGGCAGTATCTCTAAACACAAGCAAAATGCAGATCAACGTCTGCCAAAGCACACGTATACCGCCTGGGATCCAGCAGCCAACGCAGTCTTTCTCAGCAGAGGCCTCCCAAGCCTCATCTTAACACATTTCCATCAGTTACTCTCATTTCCATGCTTTGACCAGAGTCTCCCATATAATAAGTTTAGAGCACTCCAGGGCTGCCTCTTTGGCTGGTCTCAAAATCTTTCCAAATTAATTCCAAAGGCCCATAAGCCACATGGCCTGGGAATGTCACAGCAAGGACCCCATTTCTCCAGTACCAATTTTTGTAGTAGTCACCTTTCTAGAGTTAGTGGTCTGCAAGAGAGCAGATTTAATAAGGACATTTACACATTACAACATTCACACACAAGCCAAATGCAGGTAGACTATCTCCCCATGCACTGGAGACCCAAAAGATCCAGTCAAGGGCTGGGAGCCCACAGCAATGTCCCATGTACATCTGTATCTGCACTAAAAGGCTGAAGAAAGCTATACTGGAGCCAGAGTACAACACTCACAGCTGAGATGAAGACCAGAGCTCACCTGAAGTGAACAGCAGTCATCTTCGACGACAGCAAGGCCCCAAGCTGCTTCTGCACCCAAAACACCCGAGTTCCCTTTTGGAGAACAAGCCACAACACAGCTTCTCCTGGGAAACAGCCGGCCGCCATTTTCTGCTCCCGTTCTCCTCTATGTTGTGTTGGCAATAGTCCTCAGGTGGATCCTCTACACCCAGAACCACATCAACTCAGTTCAGCTGGGTGTTTCTGTTCAAGTTGACCACAGCAAATCCACCACGAGGGTCTAATCTGATGTTAGTCATATTCAGAGTATTATCCTTTCAGCTAGAAGTTACATTTGGGCTTGTTTATGTCTTTCATTTCTGTCTTCATTGTGTTCATTTCGCATCTTTCTTTACCTTCATGAACATATGGAGCATGTTTGTAGTAATTGTTTTATTCTTTTGTTTAACAGTGATAACATCTGTCATTTCTTGGACGGTTTCTATTGATCGAATTTTATCCTACTCGCTTATTTCTTTGTGAGCATAGTAACTTTTGACTGGGTGCCAGACATTATAATTTTTAATACTCTTGGGTATAGGATTTTTAAATATACTTTTGTACAGTATGTTAGATATTTTCCTAGTTCAAAATCAAGTTACTTGGACTCATTTTGATCAATTAGAGACTTTTAAAATCTTTGTTAAACAAATACTCAGCCTAGGGATAATTTAGACTCACAATTAATATAATGTCCTAGTCATAATTAAGACTTGTAACTAATATGATATCCTTCTAATGTTTTGTGTAGTGACACGATGTCTTCCTAAGTTCCTGTGTATTGCCTGTGTATTACAAAGACTTTTCAGTGTGGTTGGTGGGAATACAACTATCCCTAGTCCTATGTATACTTCCCTCAAAATTCGACCTACTGCTTTTCTGTGCTTCTTCATTCATCCTGGATACTGTAGTTTCCTCTGACCATGCATTCATCTGAAAGAACTAAAGGAGTCTTTTCACACATCTCTGGGGCTTTCTCCCCATTAAGATTCCTTCCTTCAGGCATTCTAACCTACAGGTTCTTAGGAGCTAGCCCTCCTCGTTGATTCTTCCCTCCTCAACTCAGTGAGACCTCTATTTAAGTATTTCTAGACCTCTATTTAAGTACTGCTTTTGGAAACCTGCTACTTGGAGTTTAGCAGCAACAGGAACAATCATAGGCATTTGCTTCTTTTATTTCCCTCAGGGATCAAAGTACTTTTTGTTTGTTATTCAATGTCAGAAAACCATTGCCACATATATAAGATGAGGTAGGATAAAACATGTGGTGAGGGTTGAAATAAAAATTAAAAAACTATTACAGTAAGAGACACATTGCCATTAATCCCCGTCAAAATACTTCCCCTCACTTCAAAACCATTTATTCCATTATTTTTGTTACTTTATGAAGCAATTCTAGAAGTCCTCTTTTATGAGAGTTTCTTTAGTTGTGACGTCATGGCTTTTGATGTCCTGGATCGGTTGAAAACGTTTACCTTTCTCACTTTGACTTTGTGGAAGAGCCAGAAGTCACAAGATTCGGTAAATAAGGTGAATGAACACATACCATGATGTTTTCATTTGACAACAATTTTCTATAGATGTTTTGAACAGAGACTGGACATTGAGGTGGCCAAGAAAAGACTATCATGCAAAAGGGCTTCCACAACTGCTTCATAAAGTGGTCAGAATGATAACTGTGTTCAAAGTTAGAGAGAGAATCTTGATAGGGATTAATGGCAATGTGGGTTTTACTGTAATGAATTTTAATCTAAACATTCACCATATTATTTTTAATCATATTGTGTTTACTTGTTTCTAGTTGTTGATAAACCAAGAGTAATCCAGCTCCTGCGATTTCATCATGGCTAATGAGTGGTCTACTTTTAATACTGAAAATAAAGGCCTGTTCCTACTCTTTACTAAATTAATCTTGCATCATTGGCATGCATGAAAATGCAGCTAAGCTTCTAAGCAACTAGTAATATTAACTTGTTTACAACCTTTATATGTGGAGCAGCTGAGGGCATGAGATGAATATCTAATTGTAATTTGTGTAATCTCATGTTCTTATGTAATTACCAGTTGGAACTTATCCCAGTGGGTCTGGGATTCCTAGCAGCTCCGAAGTGGTATTCTCACATCTCAGTGTCTGTGTATTCAGCCTCCTTGGTTTTGACTCAAGGGTGACACCCGAGTATTTCACCCTGTCCTTAGGAGCTTGTTTTAAATAACAACTGGCTGAACTATATTTCTAAGCACAGATATGAGAGAATAAAAGAGGCTCGAAATCTAGAAGGTGATACATTTCAAAATGTGTCTTTTCCCTCTACATGTTTTACATGGACATCGCTGAAGATCAATCACAGCTAACTTTACTAACTTGGTCCTTTAATAAGCAGTTGCTTGTAAGAATACGAATTTTTGGCATTTTTTAATCCTACTTTTTATTTCTTTCGATTTTTCCTTCTGCTATCCTTCCCTTTTTCCTCTAAAAAAGGCATATGTGGCCCTCTAAATTCCTTTAAATTACCACACTCCCCATCTTTTCCATGTTTGCATATTTTGGTTCCATGCTAATTCCTCTGCGCAGAATATTTTCAACACCCTTTCATCGTTCTTGTACATTCTTCTTTAAGGTTCAGGTTGGATGGACACCATCAAATGGTCAAATGTGTCTGACACAGATATAGATATTTGTAATGAAAAGATGAAAAAATAAAGGAAAAATCTTCTCTAAATTATCTGATTTTGTGTCTTCATCTCACAACTCATGGATCAGAACTATATAGTAATGTGGGCTCTGGAGTCTGACTCTTTGACTCTCTGGGTTCAAATCCTGTTTCTACCCACCCAATATCTGTGTGGCTAAATTAGCCAATACTCTTGGCTAACTTGCTTCTGTTTCCTTGTGGTTTAATATCTGTAACTCTGCAATTATGATTGTAGTACTGTACTATTCTTCTATAGGGTTATTGTGGGCATTTGAGAGTTAATACATAAAGTACCTAAAAATAGCACTAAGTGTTCCAAAAGTAGCAGCTGTTATTATCAACAGGAACTATTTTTTATTAGATTCACTGATTCTTCAACTCTGCATTTCAATTGATCCCTTGAGTCTCTCCTAAAATTCAGTAGTAACTTTTCATGTTATTATAGGAAAGACCATCCAAATGTGACATAATTTGAAAATTATGCTTTTTATTATAGTCACATAAAATAAAGTCAATTACACCAAGTCGTTGAAATACATTGGTGAATTCCAACACTTACAAATTTTTATACATATATCTATGCATTTATAAATACATACATATGTAAAAGATATATTTTCTTCTAAAATAAAGTGCCCAGATCTTGATATATGGGGGCAAAATAGAGAGAAAAGAATCATAGTTTTTTCAGTTATAGACTGTACTTTCACAATACAAGAAGCAATTCTACACACATTTAGTCAGGTATAATGAACTTTAATTACCCATTCTTTTCTGAATTCTCCGAAATGAATTAATTTACCCAAAATGTTAAAGGAAGTCATGTGGCCCATTTAATGAATCAGATGCTAATTTTTCTGACTGTACTTGGCATAGAGATTTGGCTTCCCGGTGGAGGAATAGTTAAGAACCATTTTAAATTTTTTGGTTGTTTGGACTGTTGTCTTTTCTGATAAGCTGATAAACAGAATAAGAAATGATTAGAGACCTCTAATTCTAACTCCTCTACTAGAAGACAGTAAAATCAGCGTTTGGTGAAAGGATTCCTAATACTTTAAATCACTCTGAGCTTGGACAGAAAAGCCCCAGGAGGGGCTCGTTCTGCTGCCTCTGTTAGAACTAAAATCTTATTGCGCCAAGGAGGAAGAATTAGGGTATAACGATGAATACGTCATTGAAAGAACTAACTCAAATGGAAATGAACTCTTCATTACAGTGAAACACCCGAATGAGGACATGTTTCAATTTAAGAACAGACTAAAAGACTATAGCAAAACTGTACAATTTATTTCAGAAAATCCTCACTTCAAATAGGAACTACAGTTCTGTTACTTGGTCCAAGAACTCAGCTTCCCTTCTGCTGTTTTTGCTGTACTTTCTGCTTTCTTAGACATTTATGACGATCATTTGTAGTCTCTGATGAGCAATAGAATTTTAAAATGCCTTTGAAAAGATTTCAATTTATTTAATGGAGGTGGAGATGCCTAAAGATAGCTTAATACGGACCCAGCCATTTCAGAATCTCTGGTGGTTACATCTTCAAACTAGAGTAGAGTGGATGCTGTGCAAGCATGAAAGGGAGAAATTATCAGCACAGAAACTGCACACTACACGCTAAAACTTCCCAGCAAGTGAGTGGGAGGCTGGGAAGATGGGAAGCCCAGACACGTCCCCGAGTCAACACAAGGAGTGGACTTTTTTCCTTCACTCTCGGAAGGGAAAAGGAAGGGCAAGAAAGTGTTTCCGGTGACCCGACCTACCCCGGAGGGCCTGTGAAAGACCAAAGCTGCCTAGCTGCTGATCTTGGTGAGCATCTTGTTGATGGCCTGCTTGACGTGGGTGGTGGAGCTGCGCCTCCTGGTCTTGCCCTGCACCGTCCTGCGGCGACGCACCTCTCGACACAACTCGTAGAAGATCTCTGTGATGTTCCCTTCGCCCGTGCAGGCAGAGCACTCATAAAAAGCACATGCCAATTCTGTGGCCAGCTTTTCCCCTTCTTCTGTACTCACTTGTCTGGAGTGGTCCAAGTCAGCTTTGTTTCCAACCAAGATGAGAGTCACGTTCTTGGGCTTTTTGATCTCATCTAGGATGTTCTTCAGTGGAAGCACTTCCTCAAAACTTCCCCGATCAGTAATGTCATAGACCAGCACGAAGCCTTCTCCCCACCGCATGTGCCCTTCCCTCTGAATGGTGTCTTCCTGTTGGCAAAGAACAACAGTTAGGAGCCCTGGAGGAAATCACAATGTATAGACGCTGATGATGCTGAGCACGATCTTCAATTACTCTCATTTATAGCCGATCTTTCAGAGAACTGAAAAATTTCTAATCATCGGCTTTAAATATTTGCTTTAAATTTTTTCTTGAAATCTGTGATCATTAAGAAATATAAATAAACTACAGTCTTAGATGAGAATATCAGCTTTGAGATTTTTCATTACAATTCGGGAGTTAATAAACTGGTACCAGATAACTAGTCCTTAACCCACACTTTGGGTATTAAAGCCCAAATTAAGCAATTATTAGGGCCAAAATTTGGCAAGGTTTTTTTTCTTTATTTCCTTCTGTTTAGATGATTGATAATTAGCTCCCGGGGACAGAAAAAATGAGAAGCTGGACAGATTCCAACGTTAAACTTCGGTGTTTTGCTATAGTTTTTTTTTTTTCTAGCTCAGTAACCCATATATGTTATGCTGTACCGATAAAGTTAGAAACTCATTTGAAGTGATTCTAAAGAAGGTGTAAATTCTTCATAGGAACATAGCATGTATGGTTTGAAAACTCGTCATCTTCACAGGTTTAAATGACTACTGGAGGCCGCCAACACTTCATGAAGGTCAGAGCATAAGAAGGCAGCGATGAAAAGGAAAAGCTTGTAATTCATTTGAAGAAGATTTCTTGGGTTAAACAATTGAATTTGTGTCTCCTCAGCTCACAGGTCATTGATGAAGCACCAGGGAAACCTTCAGCTTAACTGTTTTTTTTTTTTTTTTTTTTTTTTTTTTTTTGTGCCGGGGATCGAACTCGGGGCCTTGTGCTTGCAAGACAAGCACTCTAATCACTGAGCTAAATCCCCAGCCCCCAGCTTAACTGTTATTCCAGCGGTCACTTCTATATTTGGAAACTAAATCTATCTGTGAGCCCTTCTGTAATTTCAGCTTTGACAAACCTCAAAGCAGATTGTAAAGCATATTACAGGAGAGATTTCCAAAATAAAGTGCCATATTCTGAAGCAAACAACCATATGTGGTCATAGAATTTTTGAGTATAATATATATTAAACTTTCCTCTTAATGATTCACCTCACTCATAAGGATACTAGAGGCTCTGAGAATTCTTTTGGCTAATATTTGTTTAAATTTATTTGAGCATTTCAAAGCATCTTTTGCTATGAAAACCTATTAATATGTTTCTCTGCCACAAATACAGGTGGGATAGCCTAACCCAGAGGATATATGAATATTATAATATTTTCAAAGTTCTCTTGAAATGTGGAACAGTTTACATCAGAATGCATTAGAAATGTGGTGATTTATAAAATGGCTTGATAGAAGAAGCAAATTTCTACAAAAGTTAGTTGATGGAAACTTCCTTAATTTTGCTCACATTATGCAGGTATACTTTTATTTGAGGTGGAAAATATTTTAGTTGAATTTCTATTCACCTGACCAGCAGTATCTAAGATCTCCATGGAAACAACTTCATCATCGATGGTTGCTTGGTGTCGGTAGGTTGATTCTAAGGAATGAGCAATAAAGAAGGTAAAAAGGTAAATAAATGCAAGATTTACTTGGATCCTTAAACCAAAAGGGAAGATGAATGTGCATGAATGTAGCATCTTTGTACTCATAGAGCTCTAGGCAGTAATAAGATCAAACAAGGAGACTACCAACTTTCAGAGTATAGCATGGGGGAGACCTCTTTGCTTTTTTCTCCTCTGTTTATTCCTTGAAACCTTCCATCTTATTCTCCTGGGAGACCAGTTTCTTAATGCTCTTTTACATCTGAATAGCCTACATTCTAAAATGAGAATATGGTTTCCCACAAAATACATTCTGCCTTCATGCTTCCAAAAAAACAGTTTCTGAAATCACTGTTTGTTTATTTTCCTAACAAGGTTGCATACAAACAGGATCTATTATTTTCCTTCTAGTCCTTAACCTTGGGAATAAAACAGACACTAGAGGAAGGCGAATGGACCTTACCAAATGGTGTAAAGCTACGAGATATTTTTGAGGAATAAGAGGTGATTGGTGAGGACCAGTAGCCTAAAGGAGAGGGGAGGTGAGCAGCATGGAGCAACAATGTGGATTTTTCTCGTTCACATTGCCTCTTCAAATGAGAAAACTGCAGCTGCTCAGTACCAGCTGGAGGTTGGTGGGTCAACAGCAGAGTGATCTCCAAGCCAGGAGGGTGTGAAGAGAAGCCTGAAGCTACAAGAACACTGGATAGCCCTGAATTTAGCTCCCATCACATAAATGAAAACTAGAGGTCAAAAGCAAGTGCCAACCGGTGTCACTCTGTATGAAAACTGGAACAACGGAAACAAAGGATCCAGTGAATGAATGATTGGCTGAGCTGAAGGAGGTGAGGGCAAGGAACTCTCCTAGAAGGTGTCATAAGTGACAAGAAGGAGAATGTAAATTGAAAATTTATTAAGACATATGGATGACAGGACTAGAAATGTTATTCTTTATAAAATGAGTCTCAAAGGAGAAAATAAAATACATAGAGGCATGGGAATATTTGAAAGTTGTAATGACGAAGAATTTCCCTGGATGAGAGCCACTGAAAGACTTAATTAAGGTCAAAATGATTAACAGAATACATGAGAAAAAAAGTCTCCTATTTAAATCTGTAACAGTGAAAATTAAAGATATCAATGACAAAGAAAAATCTAAAGGGATTTAAGGGAAAAAAGCTCATAACTTACAAAAGAACATGAGTCAAATTGACACCGGATTTCTTACAACTGAAACTGAATTCATAACATTCATGACATAAAACAAAAAATAAACTACAGCAAAGGCAATCACTCATAGCTATAATTTGGAGTGATTCCAATTTGTCATATCATGGTGAAGATGGGGGGAAGTTTGAAGTAAACTAACATCTTTTTTTCAGAAGACCATAAAATAAAAAGGAAAACTACAAAGAGTGAGCTAAGTACTTCATTCAATAAAGAAGAGAAGAACAGAATAAATTTTAAAAGATATAAAGAAAGAAATAAAAGACAAAGTGTCCTGATGGAAAAAATATAACCACCAAATTTGTTTTATGAAGAATTATGTTGAGTTCACTAATAAGCAGTACAAGAATAACAAGAAGAAAAAAAGATTAAGAAAAATTTAGGTTCGTGCTATATGTGAATATAATTCAGAAATTCTAAATAAGTGATTATCCAGTTAAATTCAATAGTACAACAAGTACATAATGATCAAATAGGGTTTTAGGAAAGCAAATAGTGTTTAAAGCTTATCAATGCAATTTAACACCTTAATGAACTAAAGGGGCAAAAAATCAAATGGTTAACCCTGTCAAGGAGAAAGTACTTTTTTTTTTTTCTTTCTTATAGCTCACTGTCTAAGATTTTTAAAAATGCTCAGAAAACTAAAAATAGGAATTCCTTAAAAAGGAATGAAAAAGGCTACATGAAAAAAGGCTACACGTCAAAGAACCACAATATACATCAGGTAAATAGAGACATTTTATAGCCCTTGTCTTAAAACTATAAGCAAGAAAAAAATATGTGTTATACTATGTAAAAGTATAATCCAACTTTGACTGTCACCTGTAGATAATGCAGTAGAGAAAAATAAAAGATATAACGATAGGAAAGGAAGTTAAAGTGATCACTGCCAGTAGTAATAAAATAAATAGTAATATCTAGAAAATAGTACAGAATGAACGAAACTGTTTAGTAGAAAAATTTGTAACTTTACAAAAGGCCAACCCCCCCCAAGCTTGAATAAATAGGAAAACTGCCAAAAAAATTGATAAGCAACATTTTTTTAAGATTTTAATTTTCCCCCAAATTAATCTAAAATTCAGTGCAATTAAAATTAAAAGACCAGATTGAGAATCTAAATAAACTTACCTAACATGCATAATATAAAGTATGTAACACTACTCAAAACCATGATATAATATCAGAATGGATAAATTCATTCACCAAGACCTTAAGAGTAGACCTGGGTTTATACAGAAATTGACTGTATAACTAAGGTGGTCCCACATACTACCTGGAAAGAAAATATATTATTCTGATGAGGGAGAATGAGTTCTTACATGGGAGAAATAAATCTGAAGCCCTCAAGTACAGATTAAAATACTAAAAGTAAATCCAAATTAAAGATCTAAATCTATACAGATCTGAAAAGAAAACTTAAATTTAAAAGAATAAAACATAAGACATTTTATATTTTATAAATTATAATTTTTATATTTATATAGAGATTAAAAATAAATGTGTTGACTAGATTAAAATGAAGAAATTTTATGCAATAGCAAATAAGCAAAAATCTGGAGAAATAAAGATAGAAACAAAGCTTTTGTAAATAAGGAGGGGAAGAGGGGTTTATGGGAGGGGAGGGGAAAGGGAAAGAAAGAATTAAAATATATTATGTACAGGTACAAATTTCCTTTGATGGATGTTATCATTATGTATCTCTAAAGTGTACCAATAAAATTAATTTTAAAACCCTGGAGAAAATATTTGCAGTCAAATACTGAGGAATATCTAAACTCTAAAGGAATCTTTAAAAATTGAAAAAGATAGATGAACAGAAAATAAATACATGTAAAGCATACAAAAAGAAATTCACAGAGGAGGAAGACCAAATAACTAAAACATACATTAAACAATGTTTTACTTGGCTACTTAGTAGAGGAAAGCTGATATAATTATGTTACAAACATAAGAATGACCAGAATTAGACAGATAATATAATGCTTTCATATGTTAGAGGGAGGGTCCCTGCACCAGTAATGGGAGTAGAATTGCTCTAGCATTTTGGAGGGCATCTTAATACTATTAAATCCATGTTACCCTGAGACCTAGCAATCCTCCCCCAGCCATATGCTATAGCAAAAATTTCTAGTCCAGGTTCTCAGCACTTCCCAGCAATGTGTTAGAAATGCCCATTCTCAGGCTCAACCTACAGTTACTGGGGCTAATGTCCAGTGATCTGTAATCCTACAGGTCCTCCAAGTGATTATGATACACGTTAAGTTTGAGAACCGCTGATTTGAAGGAATGCTTCCCGCAATGATGTTAGTAGGATCTCATATTGGAGACAATTGGGGTATTTATCAAAGAGAAGGTAAGTTATGTGCAGCATACATAAAGAATACTAGAAAACTAGACATACATTTCAAGAATAGAGGGATGGAATGCTCTAGAATTGAGAATGAGTATGCATGCTAGGTATGGATTAGAAGTCCTAGCAGAACAACAGTAATGCAAAGCATACTCATTAAAATATACTTAATATAACCTAACTCCAGAATTTTATTTTTTGAAAACACTTTTGAAGTGTGCATGCTAAAATGAAACATTTTTTGCATCTAAAATACAACATGAGTGGGCCTTAAAAATCCCATGTTAAATTATTAAGATTAGAAACAAGTATAAAACAAATTAAATTTGTATAAACTTTTTTAAAGAAGTATAAAACAATTAAATTTGTATCAACTTTTAAATATGCATATATAATAGCTGAAGCATACTGTTTATTATTTGAACAAGAATTGTTCTAAGTGCCTTACTTACGTCAACTCTTGCAATCCTCACAAATACCTCATGACGTATATTTTGGTATTAGCTGCCAGTTTACAAGAGGAAACTGAGACCTCTTGGAGATTACATAACTCGTGCAGAGTTACAAAGGAGGTAAGTGGTAGAGGTAAGATTTGAGTCCAGAAGTCTAGCTTTGGAGTTCATGATTAGAAACACTATGCTTAGTATAGACACATTAGAGTACATTTATGGGAAAGAAAAAAGGATCATCAGAATAGGGACACAAGGAAAAATAAAGGGAAGTAAAATAAGGGCCTTGTATATTCCAAAAATGACATGGTCTCACGAAAAGAGTAGGGTAACTAACATAATTACTCACTTTATTTTTTGTATTTAAAATACCCGAATGACTAATCTCTCAAACTAATAAACCTATAATTTCTCTTCTCATGGGGCTAGTGCTTTTATTACTTTTTTGTCTACCTGTCATCAACCATTTTGCAGCCTTTTTGACACCAGTTTTACCTTCCTTTTACTGTAAATACAATCTCATATCCAAACTGCAGAAAAAAAGCTCAGGCAGCTCAGCCTTCTAGCTGCCATCGGCACCGTACAATGATCACCACCACGGCATATACGTGAACAAAGCATTTCCCAGAAACTAAAATTTTGAAGTGAGATTATGATCAATGTAGTTTAACAAGTGTGTTCTGCATTATTGTCATCTTCCCAGGACTTTTAATCCACACACAATATGCACACTGATTCTCAATTCTAGAGCATTCCATCCCTCTACTCTTTTAGGTTAAATAAGTGATGATAGTTTTGAATGACTGAATGCTCTAAAATACTATTCATAGCATTCACTTGCCTCTAAGTGTTCTCCCAATCACTGCAGACTGAGAAAATGTCCAGATGACATCAAATATGCTACCGGTCCACACCCTTCTGGCTCCTCCTGGGACTGTTCTTTGTGTCCTTTGTACTGACTTCTCTTTCTAAATGACTGGCATTAGCCCTGCAGCCTCGAAAACAGAATTCTGGGCTGGATTCCATTTCTTTGCACCAAAAGTTGTCTGTGAGACAGGGACATTTTTCTCTGTTGCTTCCATGATAAACAGAGTATGTATTTCAACCACAGAAGGCCACAGTAGGGGGGAAATAGAATAGAATGAAAACTGTATAAAGTTGTGTGATTCTCTGGCTGTTTGTTAACCGAGATGAAAAAGAATGAAATGCAGGAAATGAGAGAATGTCTGCCACAGACTTAGCAGCGGGTGATGGTGATTTCATCTAAGATGAATACTGGTTTCACACCATTTTGAGCATTTTTTCTTTAGGCGTCTCTCTTTCTCATTAGGAACCCATTTTCTTTACATATGACACAGTGGAACTTCTACCCACAGACACAAAATATTGTATGTGTACATGCTATGTCTTCTGAGCTAACTCTGAAAAATACACTAAATATATTATATAATAAACTCTGCTCTTTATTTTAAAACACACAGAAAAAGTATGTGTTGGGATGGTGAACATACTTTCCCTTTTCTTCTTCATACTAACAAAAATGATAATTTGAGTCTTTTTTAAATGCCCAACAACCAACGAGTGGCTGAAGAAGATGTGGTTTTTCTACACTATGGAGTACTACACTGCCATAAAAAAGGATAAACTAGAGTCATTCATATATAAATGGATATTTCTTGAGAACATACTCAAGTGAAATAAATCGGACACTCATGAGCACACATCGAATTGTTTCTCTGATATAAGAGACCATAACTGTAAATAAGGACAAAGAGGTGTAATAGATATTATATAAAG
>PVJO010030465.1:0-15476 GCA_004026905.1 Hystrix cristata | reverse complement strand
ATATAAATGCATCATTCTTTCTACTACAGATTAATCACCTTCCATTATTTCTTTTCCATTATAATTTCAGAAATATATACATAAAAACACCAGAAGAAATAGAGCACCACAAATTATACTAGCCACCAGGAGACATCTCATTTCCCAGCCACTCAAATCTTTATTTCTCCAAAATATGATAGGAAATGCAAGGATAGCTGCTGTTATGGTTTAGATCTATAACTTTTCCCCAAAAGTCCCATGTGTTTAGAGATTGAGATTTGGGAATGTGATTGGATCACTGGGGCACACTAATGAGTGGATTAGTCCACTGACGAGTTCAGAGCTGAATGTTCTGTTTAGAAGTGAGGGTGAGTTGGATGGGGTGGTTCACTGGGAGCATGACCTGAAAGGGTGTATTCTTGTCCTTAGCTCCTCCCTAGTCTCTGTCTCCTTCCTGGCTGCCACCCATGGGCAGATGTCTTCCACCAGACCCTTCTATCATGAAGTTCTGTCTTGGAATCAGCTATCCATGGACCAAACCCACTGAAACTGTGAGCCAAAATAAACTTCTCCCCTTGAAGTCGTAGAAGTCACGGATTTTGTCCCACCAGGTGAGCTGTTTAGTAACAATTCTTTAAACAGTTTTTCTCCCATTGTTTTAAATACATGATGGTTTTTGGTTTGGGGTTTTTTTTTTTTTCATTTTCATGTTCTGGGCAATTATCCAAGTTATTTACTAGTGGCAATGAACTAAGCCAGATTCAGTGAGGACTTGAGCAGGGAAGGGTCCAGAGACATAGCATATTAAAGCCAAAAGAGATCCTAAAATTTCCTAACCTGCTCCTTTTATTTTTAGTTGAGGGGTCCTTAGAAAAATTATATCACATCTAAAGCTGACATAGAAATCTCAGTCTGAGGACTCTAAAAGTAAATATTGCTGCTAAGAGTTTATCTTTTTGTTGGTATTGTCACTGTACCTTTCATATTTTCTGTTGTGGAAGCTATTTCTTCTACAATAATTGGTCTGTTAGAGTTTATTTCTTTTCCAATGTCCATGTTCAAAAGAGTTATTTAAAAAGTAGTAAGTACCTGAGAAACCAAAGTCAAAAGCCCAGATCCTAACCTGCTACAAATATCGGCCCTCTCTCCAACCAAATCTCAACTTCAGCCTTTTTGTTTTGTTTTTCTCTCTATATTTATCTCATTGTGTTATACTTAAAGTTTGAGTTTACTTATTTTTCTACTGTTGGGATATATTTGGGATAAAAAATAATTACTTTCATCCTGAGAACTGGTACACATACATATCACATCTTGGTCATTTTTACTTTCCCTCCTCAGAGCCCTTTTCCGTTTGCACAGTCTACCTACCCCACTTCCCCCATCTCGTCTTTATTTTGCTCTACCCTTCTGTGTCTTATTTATTTCACTTAACATTATGTTCTTAAGGTGAATCCATTTTCCTATAAATGACTCAAATTTATCCTTCTTCATGGCTGGTATATATTTTATTTATCCATTCATCTGTTGATGGGCATACAGGCTGCTTCCATAATTTAGCTATTGTGAATTATACTGCTATAAATATGGGCATGCATGGATCACAGTAAGCTCCTGTATTTTCTAAAAAATTTGTGTGTGCGTGTGTGTGTGTTCAGAAATTAACTATTTACATTAAGAATATTAACTTTTTAGTTCTTTATTTTTTCATTTCTTTCTCTTGTTCCTCTATTCCCTATTAATGCTGTGTTCCAGTAAAAACTGACTTTCTGTTTTTCTCTCTGGGGAAACTTATCTTTCCCTCATGGAATTTATCTTCTTGGGCTTCGGATATCAGAACCTTCACCCCTCACCTCAGTGGAGGGGATGCTATTTATAGTGACATCTAATCGCTTCCCCTTAACCGCATCATCTTAATTGCTATGTACTTGGACATTGTTCTTTGAATTTACAATTTTAAAGTTGCTAAACATTTACTATGATGACATCAAGGTCAGCTAAGTAAAGATAAATAGCAGAGATAATATTTAATTGGAAGAGGAGCACCATGAGAAGAGCCACAGATGCGGGTGACAAGGATCTGGGCTTCCACTGGGGACAGAACTCGATGTTTATCTTGTCTAAGCTGCTGCTGTTTGAGCCCTCTTACATCTGAATCTAATTATAAGTAAAGCACTGAATTCTCTGCACCATAAAAAAAGAATTGTGTTATATACACGCACCAACTCTCCATGAGGGATAGAATCATTACACACTGCAAACATGTACTCATGAAAAAAAGATTATTTTTCTCCTTTGTCTTTATCCTCCTCGTCCTCTTCTTCCTCCTCCTCCTCTTCTTCTTCCTCCTCCTCCTCTTTCTTTTTCCTCTTCCTTTTCTCTTTCCTCTCCTTCTCTTTTTTCTCCTTCTCCTCCTCTTCATCCCTCTTGTTCCTTCCAGTACTGGGGGTGGAACCCAGGGCCAATGCATGCTAGGCAAGTGCTCTACTCAGCCCTGTTCACTTTTTACTTGAGACAGGATCTCATTGTGATGCTTAGACTGGCCTCGAATCCCCAGTCCTCCTTCCTCAACTTCCTGAGAAGCTGGGATTACAGATGTGTGTCCCCAGGCCTGTCCGAAATATTTCTTAATTATAATTCTAGACATGTCACTAGAAAATCCTTCATGACTATACAGTTTCCAGGATAAAAGTCAAACTTCTTGTTTTAGCATGTGAGGCCTTTTTTGATTTTACTCTTACCTGTTTTTCTAATTTTATTCTCCTGACATACAGTTTGGTTTTTTTCAGTTTTTTTGTTTTGTTTGTGTGTTTTGTTTTGTTGTTTATACTGGGGATTGAACCCAGGGAGCCTTGAGCCATATCCCCAGCACTTTTCATTTATTTTATTTTGAGACAAGATCTTGCTGAGTTAGCAGGCTGGTCTCAAACTTGTGATTCTCCTGCTTCAGCTTCTCTGGTAGCTGGGATGTCAGGTTTGCACCGCCAGCCCGGGCTCACTGTCTATACTCTTGCACACACCCTCACTCTGGCCCTACTGAATACCCTATTTATTCCTCCTGACACAGGTCAAGCATTAGCCACCTCCCTGATGTTGAAATGTGAATTGGTAGGAACACTCTTCCTTCTCTTCCTGCAGCTCCACTCCTTCCCGACCACCCGGGTGTCCCCTTCAGAGGAGCCTCCTCGGCTGCCCAGCCTCCGTGCTCCTGAGGCAGCTCTGCACCTGCGTGGACAAGTCACCCTGCTTCGCCACTTGGCACTCCTTGATTTATTCGGGTCCCCCACTTGCAGAAAGGGTTCCTGGAAGACTGGAACCCCCAGAGCCAACACGGTGTCTGCCATAGAGTGGGTATGAATGAGAGTTTGGACAGTGTCACGTAAGGCCAGTGAGACTGAGTCTGGCGCTCCCAAGTTTAGTTTTCTGGGCACCAGTCTCTGCAGAACCCACGATGGCCTCCTCGCAGGACAACTTTCAATCACAACCCTCAGCCACCCACCACTCATTTTCTACTCTTTGCAAACTAACACCCACAGGGCAAAGGACCCGAATGTCAACCATTCTGGGACAAGCGAAGCTGCTTTTTAAACTCTGAATTACATTTAAAACCAGAGAGGTCTTGAAAAGGAACAGAAATGACCCAAGGAGGACACCTGCCCCTTCGCACGTTTCCGGCTGACTTCACTGAGCGGGGACCTGCCTTCCCTGAGGTCTCTGGACTCTTCTTGTGTCAGCCCACGAGACAGCCACGACTCACCAGTCACAATGCACGGTCCCTAACCTAGACAAACAGAGATACCTGGTATGGTTCAAAAACATGTGATCACTTGCATTGAAGAAAAAATACTACAGTAAAAGACACATTGCCATGAATCCCCCTCCAAATTTTTCCCTTTCGCTTCAAACACACTCAGCCTGTCAATCTTGCCACTTCCCGCAGCAGCGCTGGCATCCTCTTTCCTGAGTGTCTTTAGTTGTGCCGTCCTGGCTGCCTTGATGGCCTGAATTGATTCAAAACGTTGACCTTTCGTGATCATTATGACTTTAGGGAAGAGCTAGACTCACACGGCGCCAGATCCAGTGAATGAGGTGGATAAGGACACAGCGCCACGTTCTTACAAACCCATCTTTCTCTTGGATGGTGCTCGGCGGCAGCATTCACCATATTTTTTTTTATCACACCTTTAAAGCTGCTCAGTATGCGTGACATAGACAAGTACAGCTACCAGAGGGGCACAGAGAACACTAGGAAGCAAGTCCCTCTGGGCTGGGAGAGTGTCCAGTGTCCCATGTGTGGACAGAATCTGCACTCCAGGTTCTCGGAGTCAGGCACTGGGCACCAGACCAAAGTTCTCTGGATTAAAGTCTTTCTGGTATTTTAAGAGTGTGGGTACAGCCCATCCAGTGGCTGGAATCCAGAGAGAGGGGCCTGGAGCTGTTGGTCTCCACATTTGTCTCCCTGTGGCAGGGCTGGCCTGCACCTGGAAGTGTCCCCAAGAGATGAGAAGCGACTTGAGAAGGGCTGAGGTGAGCAGGAGCCCACACCCAGGCGCACAGTTCATACCCACTCTTCTGCCGCTCCAATCCTGCCTCTGTTTGTTTTGAGTTGATTCAGATTGGCTTTTAGTATCTATCAGTCACTTTCCTTTGCTGGGACAAAATAAGTGACATCTACGGAGAGCTGCTCACCCCACGGCAGTGTGCAGAGAGAGAGATAACGAGGGGCAGAATGTACCCTTCCGGTCACTCCCCCAGTGACCAGCCCCTCTGACCAGGGCCTGCCTCCCGCCTCTGAGCAGCACGCTCAGCCATGAACTCATCAGTGCGTGAAGCCACCGATGGGCAAAGCACTCCCACTATCTGGTCACCCTCAGAACACATGAAGCTTCGGGGGACACTTCAGATCTAAACCATAACACTATCAGTTGTAACCCCAAAGATTCTGATTCAATACTATAAATCTAGAACAAAAGAAAGAATTGAAGGGAAAAAAAATGAATGATGAAAAATACAGCTTTTGCAAATGGAGAAGAGACCCAGATTTGGAAGGAGTGGGGGGTGTATTATGTACACGTACCAACTTCTGCAATAACTATTATGTACCGCCAACATGTACTAATAAAATAAGTAAAACAAAATCTAGAACCAAAGACTAAAAATCCAAAAATCTAGAACTCCAAAGACTTAGCAAAAAGTTTGTGACTGTCCGGCTGTTAAGCATTCTAAAATCCTTACAAACAGAAAATATTCCCTTTGTTCTTCTAAGCGAATAAAATAATGACTATCATATTAATATTTTTACATCTGATTATTACAAAACTCTGTTAATTCTTTGGGGAAGCTGTGGAAAGAAAGTGAGCAAAGCTCTGTACTGGAAGTCAGGTCTCCTAAATTCAGTAGTGGTCTCAGCACTAATTAGTTGTACATTTATTCCACACAGTCTTTGGCCATGCACGTTTTGAAAGCAAGGAAACAAACAAAAGACACGTTCAGGCAACTCACAGAACATACAAATGGTTAGTGAGTCCTTGAGATTGCCTTAACCACCCTTACTTAGCACCAAAGACATGCAAATAAAAACAACTGAGAGGGCTGGGGATTTAGCTCAGTGATTAGAGTGCTTGCCTTGCAAGCACAAGGGCCTGAGTTCAATCCCCAGCACCAAAAAAAAAACAACAAAAAAAAACTGAGATACAATTTTACATCTATCATACCATCAAAGACTTAGAAGATAAGTAACTTTGAGTGTTATCGAGGGTATTTGGGGCCAATAATTCTCACACCTTAAACGTATAAGATTTCTGGGGGCAACTTTGAAATATGTAGCAACATTTTATTGTGTATTATTCCCTTTAGCCTAGCAATCCTGCTACCAGCAATTTATTCTACATGCGCACAGATGGCCAGATAAGTTTTAAAAAGTGGAAGCTCCTCACAGGAATGTCTGTTGTATCTAAAACCAGAAGCCACCCGCGTTCGTGTCAGGTGTAGCTGCAATCTAAATCCGCAATCAGCACTCCAGGCCTGCAGCACTGGCACCTTTAGAAGCTTGCCTGGTATGGAATAAGTGCTTCAGAAATATTTGTTAAATGAATGAATCATTTTTTAAAAGATCTCATGTATAAAACATTAATATATTAGAAGCTAGATCATGATTAGAAGCTAGATTTGTTTTGTTTTCGCTGTACTGGGGACTGGACGCAGGGCCTTGGCACTGATCGTTGGCCTTTTTAAAATTTATTTGGAGGTAGATCTCGTTAAATCACTAAGTTGCCCAGACTGGGCTCAAATTTGCAACCCTCCTGCCTCAGCCCCCCAGAGTGCTCGGATTACAAGCACTTGCCACTGTGGTTTAAAACGTGATTCTGTTGCATTAAAGTAAAAACACGTTGTTAATATAAAAATCAGGAACTTTCTTTTTGGGGGGAATTGAACTCAGGGTGCTTACTAACAAGCACTCTAACCACTGAGCTAAACCCTCAGCCCCGAATCACAAACTTTCTTAGGAGAACATACAGAGTGTTTATACCGGTTGTACCTAGAGATTCCAAGAGGAAGTTTTCTTTTCCTGTGTAATGCCTTTCTTTCCTCTTTGCTTGCAGTTTAAAGTGAGTTGTTATTGCTCTTATTTATAACTTTACAACTATACAGTTAATATACGAATATAGTCTCATTTTAAAATATTAAGCTGTACAAAGTAATTGTGCCTTCTTGAGCAACCCTCAATTCCATACCCTTTCCCCGAGGTAAGCCTGTTGTGTGTTTGACATCCCACCTTTATAGAGTGCTCACATCCCCCCTTAAATTACATCTTACTCTGTGTTTCATTCAGTTGCTCCTGCTTCCATTAAACTGTACGCATTTTACGTGTTGGCTGTCTAGACGTGTCTTACTCTTCTTAAGGAAGGCACAGTATTCCACAGTATGGTTGCACCCTGAAATTATACAACCACTATTTTATTCATAGCAATGAAAAGATTTGCCATTGTTTTGTTTCCCAAACTTGGCCTGTTTAAAACATTGTTCCAAATAGGAATTCCCGTTTAAGACTCTGTATTCACATTTCCAAGTGTTCTTTAAGCAGATACCAAGACGGTGATTGGCGTGAAGACAATTAGCATTCTAATAGGTGCAGCCTGCTGCAAACCAAAACAGTTTTAAAATTAAGACTTTTTAGTTCTTTGTTGCACTTGAGTGACCATGAAAACAAGGATTTTTTTTTCTTTTCTTTTTTGGGGGGAGGAGGGGGTCAAACTCAGGGTCTTGCGCTTGCTAGGCAAGCACTCTGCCACTGAGCTGAATCCCTAACAAGGACTTTTTTTCGCCTATTCTGATTATTTGTGTCTTAGCACCAAGGATTTTTCCGGCTCAGAGTTGATACATATTTGTTGGATGAATAAAGAATGATCAGAGGCAGTATTTGCAAAGCAAAACAGTTCAGTGTTGTTATGGTCAAGAATTCAGCTTTGTGCTGGGCAGGGTGGTGCACACCTGTAATCCCAGAGCTTGGGAGGCTGAGGCAGGAGGATCGTTGTGAACTCAAGGCCTCTCAAGACTGCATAGTGAATTCAAGGCCAGCCTGAACTCCACAGCACGACCCTGCCTTGAAAACAAAAGCAAAAAAGGAATGCGGTTTTGGGAACCAGACTATGTGGACTTCCATCTAGCCGTAATACTTCCTCAGCACGGAACTTTGGGCAAGTTACTCACCTTGGGATGCGGTTTTATTATTTTTAACACAGAACTAATAATAACACCTGTGCATAGAGTGGCAGGGAAGATTGAGATAGTGCATTTAAGTGTTTAGAATGACAGCTTGCACACAGTAGGCCGTCATAAGAAATAGATCTGAGACTGACACGTACAGTAGACAGTAGATACTTCACTGAATGGGGGCAGGTCGAAGAGAAGAGGTCGTGGTTTTCTCGGCCGCGGAGGCGCACGGGAAGCTGGAGCTGAGCAGCCGGGCGGCAGATTCCAAGGCCGACCTCGGCCTGCACCGGGAGCCGCTTGCCGCGCCGGACTGCCTCGCCTGACCTCCCAGCCCGCAAAAGCTGCGGGGCAGCCTTAAGGATCGCGAGCCTCTTTACTGTTTATCTGTGAGCAGACTTATAAAATGCTAGCTGAAAAATGGAGAAATCCTTAAACAAATTTGGTTTTTGGAATACCTAGTTTACTGACTCCTCTTGATAAAACATCTCGGCTCTTGCGATGGTGCGGATCATAATCTCTGTGAGACGGAGAAGCATGAGGAAGAAAAGTCGACAAAGGCATGTCCACACATCACTGGAATCATGCCATGTGGGTGCCCAGCCTCGCCACCCGGCTCCCCACCTAACCCTAACCCAGCCGGCCCAAGCAAGGAGCCACCTCACCTGGGCAGAGAGAGCCCAGGGCCACACCGACATGCCACCCCTGTCTTGCTTACGGTGCCCTGCTGTGTTACCTCCTCTGCTTCCCAGGCTCTCCCTGGGCGCCTGCTCCTGCCGGTCCTCCCCGGGGGGCAACAGGACGGCCCCTGGCCCCTGGCGTCCCCAGCTTCAGAGGTCTCTGGATTACGGGGAGGCCCTGCCTTGCTCTCTGCCGGGCTTCACTCCTGTAAAGGTGCCCTGCTCTTTGTCTACCGGCCAGAGTTCTGCCAGCAGCCTGCAGCTGTACACCCAGGCTCCCCTCCGGGGGATGGGGCTGGTCCACACCTCCTCTCAGTCTGACCCCATAGCAGCACATTGTGTAAGTTCCTCTTCTTTTCTTCTTCTCTTTTTTTCTTTTTCCACTTCTGGGGATTGAATGCATGGCCTTCGCAGTAAGGTGTATCAGCAGCCCTTTTTTATTTCTTACTTTGAGACAAAGTCTTACGAAGTCCCCAAGTTGACCAGGCTGAGCTCCAACTTGCAGTCCCGCCTCAGCCTCCTGATTATAGTTCCTCTTTTACACACATAATGCTGTGATGAAGGTATCCAAATTCTTACTACCATTCCCATTTTAGAATTTGGGAGGCTGAGGCTCAGAGAGGTTAAGTGTCTTGTCCCTTTGAAGGCAAGAGCTAAGTGCAGACAGGCCTGAAAGCCAGGTCCTGCATCTGTACAGCAGAATATTACTCACCTGTAAAGAAGGAGAGAGGTGCTAACAGAATATACATTGTGGATGAGCCTAAAGCACACGCGAAGTGAAAGAAGCCAGATGCCAAGTCACATAGTGTATGATTCCATTCACATAAAATTCTCAGAGTAGGTAAATGTCCAGACACGGAACATAGATCGTTAGCTGCCTATGAAATTGCAGATGATAAAATCAGTGATGGATACTTATTCATTATTACAGCCAATGCAAAATGAGCTGTTATGAAATGCCATTTTTGACCTATCAAGTTATGTTATACGTGAAATTTCTAAAGAAAAAAAATAACGAATAAACACAAGAAATTATAAAGGCAGAAACAAATAAAATGTTCATAATGAAGAAAGATGAAAAATCCAAATGCAACAAGTACAAGATGTATACAGCCAACCGCTGTTCACCTGGAGAGAAAATATCTCCAGTGGTAGTTGACAATAGCAGCTAGCATTGAAAACCAGTTCTCTCGGTAGGATCCCATGCATGTAAAAATGTTTCTAATTAGTGTCCCCAAATCCAAGAGTTTGACAATCTCATATGGTTATGAAAACAAAAACAGACACGGCTTCCTCTGGGGTTTCAGGCTGTCGTAAGAGAAATGGGATCCAGCTTCATAGGACGCAGGATGCTTCCTTGGAGAGCAAACGCCTCCGCTTGCAGCTGAAGGTCAAGCCTCCCTCAGGTCATTTAAACTCTTGGGACTTTCATCTTCCTGTCTGTGCAAAGAGGTAGCACTAATCCCTCCCCAAAGTTTTGGTGAAATAGATAACAGGGAAAGCACCTTAGCCCGGCGGTTGGCACAGACTCCGTGTTTAATTAACACTGATTCCCTTCTGTCTGCCCAGCCCCATCTCCCCAGGCGCTTCATCACCAGGAGGGCAGCAGCGGCCCCCTCAGTGCACTTAAAGCTGATAAATGTGAAGTGGCCTGAGCCAGAGTGGAGCAGGATGCAGGAGGGACAGAAGGAGCTGCAGCTTCAAGCGGAGAGAAAGGAAGAGAGGCCAAGGCTGGTCAAGGAGAAGCAGGGCTGGGAAGCCGGTAGCCTGGGCACCCCAGGAGCTTGCAGAAAATACTCAATCTGCAGCACATTTTCACACATGTCTGGTAGGAGGGTAGGAGGCAGATTGAGGGATCGCTGCTCCAAGCCAGAAAGAGAGAACCAAGAACCAAAGAAATCAGAATCCCAGCTGCATCCAAGCTGGTCAGAAAACCCCCGCGGGAGCCAGAGATGACAGCAGACCAGGGCTTGGGCAGCAGGCCATGCAGCTGGTGAGAACGGTGGCCAGCTTTGCTTCTAGGCCAGCGGAGCCACTGGGAGACGGGACGTGCACAGCAGGCTGATGGGGGGGGCAGAGGGGACGGCCTCTCTACATGCGGACTCACAACTGCTCAGACATGGGGAGAGAGGGTAGTAACGTCTTGACCGGGGAGTGGAGATCAAACCCATGAAAGACCCCCATGACCTGAGACGGAGCCCCAAGCAATGCTGGCAAGACAGCTGTCAGAAAGGTGGGTGAACTGGCAGATCTTTGTGGACAAGGCGGAAGTGGATATACTCCCTTCAGAGAGCTGTGACCGAGTCAAAATGAGAGGCAGAAATGACCTGCTTGGTTTCACCCTCAGCCCTTTTCTCTTCTCTCTCTCTCACCATGGTATTCTCATCCCGCTGCACCTTTAAACTGCCTCCTCCCTGGGCTCCAGCCCTTAGCACCTGCCTGCCTGCCGTCCCCAGCCCAGTGGGGTGCCCCTTCTCCTTGTCCTGGGTTATGAGGTTAAATGCATTTTCATGGATGCTCAACCTCACATATAACTACAGAGGTGCGAATCAAAATAGGAAGTCCTTTTTAACCTATTACATTGATTAATAAGATCGACAATACCTAGCGTGGGGAAAGGCAACCACGTCATGTGTCCTTCACAGAAGGAAATTTTGAAACAAACTCCTTGGAGAGAAATTTGGAACTATTTCACAAGATACTTGCAATTCCATTTCTAAAAAATAGTCTGATAATTTTCTGATAAACCAAAGCCCAAAGATAAGTGTAGACCTTTAAACTGCAACATTGCTTGTAATCTCGTACACACATATCCAGGAACCAATATAACTGTCCACCGACAGAGAAACAGCTAGATGGGGCACGGTACCCTGGAGAAATGTGAAATCATGAAAAAGAATGAGGCTTATAAGGCAAGCTCTCCAAAAGACTTCAGCAAAATTAAATAAAAATTGATTATTCAGTGAAGTATAGTTCCATTTGGTTTAAACATATATGTGTGTTTATGCACAGAAATTTTCTGAAAGAATAATATGAGCATTACCATAGTACAGTTGCATTTATAATAGGCACGAAAATTCCTTGGAAGAAGGCAGAAGAAACTATTCAGTCATTTCCTTCAGAGGACCAAGACTATGTCAAGACATAATGAAGTAGGCTTAGTTTTAACTGTCGTTTTATATTGTTGAAAGTTTCTTCATCACAGGCACTTGTTGCTTTTATTATTAAAAGTACTAACATTTAAGATGTTTCTACATTCATTAGTCATTTATATTTTTTCTGGCCGGTTGATTTTTTTTTTTAATGATTAGAGTTTCATTTTATTGCACATTTCTCTGTCATACTCATGAAATTGCCTGTTTGCCTTTGATTTTTTTTTTTTTTTCTTCAGTGCTGGAGATCAAACTTTGTGAATGCTGAGCACGTGCTGCGGGCTACACCCTCAAACCCTCGCTTTTGACTGTTTCTTGTCTACACACACACACACACACACACACGCACGCAAATATAAAATAAGTGTGCTCCACATTAGCAGACTCAGAACACGAAGCAGCGCTCCCACATCCCAGAAGCCCTCAGAATCCACCAGACATCTTTCTGCCCCCTTTCACTCTCAAACTTCATTACTGGCTTCTACTTTTACTTATAATTTTTGATGCGGAAAAGTTTCCCATGCTTTAGTTCTCAAACCTATCGCTCCATTGCTTTGCAATTCTTCATTGCTTTTTTACATATACAGTCTTCATCTATTGTACAGATGGTTATTCTCTCTTTTGTTATGAAGGTTTTTATGTCTTCACAAAACTCTTGCTGGAGTTCACTTTAATGTGAGATGTGGATGAGGATTTAAATTAATTTCTTTTTCCAAACAGTCAACTTTCTAAGATCCTTTTTCCCTAGAATGCTACAGCTGAGCTCATTTAGTCAATTTCTTTGTCCTCAGTGTCCCACAGCTATAGTTTGAGAAGAGAGCGACTCCCGGGAAGTGTTGATCATGGCTGCCTGTGCTGAGGGAAGCACAAGACACATTTCTAACAGTGTAAAAGAATACACACCCTTATGGCACAGGTTTAAACAAATCAAAGTTTTATATACATATTTAGACATAGCTGTACAGAAGATCTGAGAAGGGACAAGGTGAGGCTTGGCTAAGTATTATCCAAGTATTTAACAATGTTAAATAAACCACGAAATCGCAGAAAGTTTACTTCCTTCACCACAGTGCATCAAAATGGCCCTCTTTGACATTTTCTGGGAAAAGGGCCACAAAATTATTCACAAACAAGCCAGGAGACAGTTAAAAGGGGGGCGTGGTGAGGCTATTTGGCCACAAAGCAAAATAAGAAAAATGCACAAACCAGAGTTAAAATGTGAATTCTAATTCTGTTGTGTTGTTCTTGTTTCTTCTGAGCCACATGCCCCGTAGCAATCTACCTTTTCAAGCATCGATTTTTTTCATTTCTGAAGGGCACATGAAAATATCTGTCCTACCTCCTTTGAGGAGTTCCCAACCGTATCAAAGGAAGGAAGATTTGAAAGTGTGTGGAGACCGTGGATCACAGCCCTGGGTGGGTGTCTCCCTGCTTGAGCAGGAGCTGGAACCAACAGGAACCAACAGGCTGGAGACCATGGAGGAGCTTGGGGGATGACTCATCTGCAGGACCGACTGCGGTATAGAAATTTCTGGTCAAGTGAATTGCTCAAAGGGAAATAAATGTCACTCAAGACTGAAAGTTTTGAGAATTCTATTTCTGTGCTTTCCTTCTGAATGAGAAAGGGTCACTCTGAAGCTGTAGGGGAAAGAATGTGAACTTTGGAGTTACGCCAGGATCCAAATCCTGACACTGCTCTTTTCTATCTGTGTGATCTGAAGCACATTAATTAACCTTTCTGTGAACTTCAGTTGTGTCATTGTGTCTCCAGCTGTCTTCACAGAGTTGTAAGGACTAGACAAAGATGTGCGAAAAGGACTCAACATAAAGCCTACTGCAGAGTAGGTGCTTGATAATTAATATTATCATTTCTGTTAAGAGGTTAAGTGCTCAAAAAAAAAAAACAGAGGTTTAAGTGCTTGTATTTTCCCCTACCTATTTATAAATACCAGGTTTATTCTAATGTTGATAAAAATGAAATTTGATAACTACAAACAAGAACTATTTCCATGGTGGTCACCATGATCTCAACAGTGTGTGTGTGTGTGTGTGTGTGTGTCTGTGTGTGTGTGTGTGTGTATTACTGGGAATAGAACTCAGGGCCTTCGTACCAGGTTCCATCCCCAGTCCTGATCGCTACTGATATTTCTGAGCAATCGTTTTCGTTATGGGGCATCTTGTGCATGGTAGAATGTTCAGTGCCATCTCTGGTGTCTGTTTAGTAGATGCACACAGCATTCCTCCTGCCCAGAGTTGTCACTTCCAGAAACGTCTCCAGACATCGCCAAATGTCACTGCGTGGCAAGATCTCTCCCGAGTGAGAACCATTGACGGGGGCAGAGGGGTATGGAGGCTAAAGGGAGGTAGGAGAAAGATCCATTAAGGACAGCATAAGGGGAGAGGACAATCAGAAACTGGGGTGAGATGTCAGTACACGTGGTTTTCAGAAGTGCAGTGTGCAGGTGATTTCACTGAATACCCAGTAATAAACCAATACAAAGGTTCAGCTCAACAGACATCCAGGTTACCACTGAGCTGAAACTTTCAGATGAGATGATGCTTTTGAAGGCCTATCTAATGTCACTTCCCAGAAGAACCAGCTGAAACACCACAAGGCAGCTGTCCTCCTGCCAGGAACTTCTGGTACTTGGGGGCATCTGAGTCAAGAGCAGGAAGTAATCCCATAGAGGTAAGTTCTATGCCTAACGGTATGGAGGGCACTGTCTGAACTCCGAGGGACCCTGAGTGGGCAACACGCTTCACTTGACATGCGGACTATAAGTGGATGGGCTGAGCCTCTCACCCCAACCCAGGCACCCCGCCTCAGCCCTACTTACAGGAATCCTCTGGCTCCTCTCTGAAATGTAAACTCCCTAACCATCATCGGTGTGCTGTTCTGGAGTTCAGAACAGAGAGCCAGGAGCAGGTTTCCGATGAAGGTCACAGGGGCTCCTCAGAAAGGGGACACACAGAGGCTCTCTGGTGTGGGGCTCTGAAGGATCTGCCTTGGGGGTCATAACCTGAGAGAATCCCTAGCAGTTAGCCCCCAAAATGCCATTTCCCCCCTTTAATAAAAACCAGGAAAGTATTTAAGATCCCATGGGAATATTGATGTTAGAAATAAAGATAGGTAGTAATAGCTTTGACTTTTTGATTCTGTGTATCCTTCCATCGATATTTGCCTAGCACCTGCACATTGCTGTCTAGTTTGTCAGAGAGTTTAGTACTCGCCTGTTTTATCTGGGGGCATAAAACCAGCCTTCAGCAAAACTAGGGACGTTGGATGTGTGTGTCTTTTAAATCTTCCCCATCCTGTACTCTGAGGTGTGTGTTTTCTTTTTTCTTAATAGATTTTTATTAAAATTTGTCCAAAATTACACAAACTTATAGGCCATTACACAAGCTTACAGATCATCCTGCACTGTGCCTTTTGCCTATAACAACAAGCATAGATGCAGCATTAAGTCACAATTACATGAAGTTACTGCAGTACCTAGTATATGAGTTGGTGTGTGCGTTCAATAGCAAGCCCCCTAGGCACACAACACCAAGAGGCAATGTAGGAAAACAGTTAGGACTATGAATTCCAAAATCTGGGGCTGAGGATTTAGCTCAGTGGTTAGAATGTTTGCCTTGCAAGCACAAGGCCCTGAGTTCCAACCCCAGCATACACACACACACACACACACACACACACACACACACACACAAAAGAACAAAATCTGGGTTCAAATGTTGGTTATAATACTTGCTACTTATAGCACTCAGTGGAAGTGTCTTATGCTAAATGCCCAGTTTCCTCATCTGTAAAATAAGAAAAAAATGATAATACCTGTATCATAGGAGTGGTGGAGGGATAAACTGTGACTGTGAATCACAAGGAAAAGGCACGTCCAGCAGTAGTGCAGTGACCGCGACAACTACACATTTGTCCAGGACTTAGTGCCCGATG
>PVJO010030463.1:0-15432 GCA_004026905.1 Hystrix cristata | reverse complement strand
GCTTCAGTTGTTTAATTGATTTTGTCCCTGTCTCCAGGTTTTGTTACTAGGATATTTCACTTTGAAACAGTTTCTCTAGTTTGCGTCTTATACCATTTCTATATAATAGTCCTTGCAATTGTTCTTCCTCCCACTTGTCTGTTCCCAAGACAAGGAGGCGAACCCAGCCAACTATTAAGTCAGAGACAGTGGAAGCACATTTCTACAATAGTAAAACAGCCTAATGAACTTTGTAACATTAAAAGGAGATACAAAATAACACAAAAATCAAGTATACAAGCTTAAGTCAATGAAAAGTCTACCAGGAGCATCAATTAGACATTTCAGTGGGTCATTAGATTTATGTTTCCCAAATCTTTTCTTAACCCTTATATTAAACAGTAATTTAATTGGATCTACTTTCCAAAGTCCAGAGTGGGTAGATGTCTAGTTAAAGCCACAGTGGTAATGTGTAAGAAAAACATCTATAAGGTGAAAGAATAGAAATGTGAAAGAGATTTATTTTTCCCTTCTTCCTCTAAGTCCTATGTTCTATAGTTTGAACTTAAGGAAATGGAGGAATAACTGATTCTACTAATATTAAGTAGTTGAAGTTGTATCTTTGGGAAGGGGTATCAGGGAAGATTATATACAAAATTGGTATGTAGTGTGATAAAAATTCAGGGAATATTGTATGGAAAGAGGGATACAGCAAGTAAAAACTAAGTAAAAGTTAATGGGCAAGGTAAGAAATTTAAACAGTTAAATCTTATAAAAATATAAAGACTATTATACTGCTAAAAACTAGGAGGATACTATTGTCAAATGAAGAATTGCAGTAAGACTTTAAAAAGAAAGAAAAGAAAAAGATAATATCAGAAGTTAATGTTGAGAAAGGGAAAAGGAAAAAAGAATGAAAACAAATCAAGGTACTATCAGGCAAGAATTTAAACAGAATAAAAACACACATGCACACACATGCGCGCACACACACACACGCACACTAAAAGCAAACAAAAAAATTGATGAAGAATATTAAATCAAAATCAGATAAAAAAAATTTAAAACAAAACAAAACAAAACAAAACAAAACAAAACCCAAAACTCTATTTTGAGCTTGTGCTCTTTCTAAGTCACAGAACTCCAGTGCAGGCATGTCTTTGTTTATACTGGGCTCTCAAGTGCAGACTGCCGCTGGTGCTGAGCTGGGTGTGGAGCGCTGTTAAATGTAGTAGTGAGCCCTCACAGTGACCCACCAGATGTTTATCTGGGGGGCTCAGACTGGCTGCTGACCATCACAGTAACAGAGTCTGAGCTGCCATCTGCTATCTTCCACTGCTGATGCTCCAGCCCGGCACCTTTTCCCAAGCAAAAATGGCGATCCCCTCCTCATTCCAGTCCGCAGGTCTCTATCTTAGAGCGTTGCTCTGCCTTCACTCACCGACCGTGAGCTAAGGGTCACTGGCAGCGCCGTGGGACCCATTCCAGTTGTTTTTTCTTACTCTATAAGCTTGTTGCTAGTTCTGCATTCCTCCACGAGTAGAGAGGAAACTTTATGCCGACTTTTCGCTGGCAGCGGCATGCTGCTGCTGGTGCTGCTGCTGGCACAGCATTCAGTTTCCCCAGTTCCCTGCTCCCCTCTTGTGTCCCGCCGTGTTGCGTCTTCCCGCTGATCCCCCACAGACTCTCCAGCCTCTGCCACGTGTGCCAGGTGGTCTCACCCATCAGTGATTTGATCGAGTCTCCTCCACGTGGATAGCGCAGCCCCTTTGTTCTCCGCGGACCCTATTATAACTTTTGGTCCTTATTTACCCTTTTGGATTCTCAAACCAGAGAAACTGTGATATTTAAACATGTGTGTCGGATTTATTTCGCCGAGGAGTAAGGTTTCAAGATGCATCCACTTCCGTAAAAGTGTCTCGTTTGTTATTCTTTATGGTAGAGTACTACTCTATTGTATAAAAATCCACATCTTCTTTACCCATTCCTCCATGAATGGGCAATTGGGATGCTTCCAGGGTTTAGCTGTAACAAATTGTGCCACTATAAACATGGCACAATTTGTGCCACATATTGCTGTGCATATATTTTTGTGGTATGATGCTTTTCTTTTCGGAAGATACCAAGAAGAGAAATAGCTAAGTCAAATGGAAGATCTAGTTTGAGTTTTTTGAGAAATCTCTGCACTGATTTCCACAGTGGGTGTACTGGTCTACACTCCCACCAACAGCAGAGCAGGGTTTCTTTTGCTCCACAGTCTTGCCAGCATTTATTATTGGTTGACATCTTCATGATAGTCATTCTTTCTGGAACGAGATGGGATCTCAGTGTTGTTTTAATTCTCATTTCTCAAATGACCAGTAATGTTGAACATTTTTTCATATAGAGGTCTACAGAATGTTCCGCCCCACAACACCAGGATGCACGTTCTCAGCTACACATAGGATGTTCTCCAAAATAGGCTACATACTAGCTCATAGAACAAGCTTAAGCAAATGCAAAGGAGTTGAAATTATCTCATATATATGATCAGACCATAATGCAATGAAATTGGAGTTCAATGGCAAAAGAAACCACAAAAGCTGCATAAACACATGGAAATTAAACAAAACCCTCCTGAAAAAAACCAATGGGTCCCAGATGAAATTTAAGAAGAAATTAGACAGTTTCTACAATTAATTGATAATTCTAATAGTGCATACTGGAATTTATGGAGCTCAATGAAAGGAGTTCTATGAGGGAAATTTATAATGGTGAATTCCCACATCAGAAAAACAGAGAGGTCAAATAAGCAACCTGATGTTGAACTTCAAGCTTATAGAAATAGAAGAGCAAGCCAAGCCCAAAGCTTATACAAGGAAAGAAATCATACAAGATCAGAGCAGAAATTAATGCTATTGAGACTAAGAAAACAATACAAAGAATCAATGAGTCAAAGAGTAGATTCTTTGAAAGATTAAAATTGACAGAACCTTAGCCAACCTTACAAAAAAATGAAAGAAAGGACACAAAGCCATGCAATTAAGAATGAAAAAGGGTGAAATCACAGCAGATCCTGAAGAAATCCAGAAGATCATCAATACCTACTTTGAGAAACTGTATTCTAGTAAGATAGAAAACACAGAAGAAATGGACAAATTCCTACATGCATATGAATTACCAAAGCTGAATCAAGAAGATACAAAAATTAGTCAATGAAATTGAAAATGTAATTAAAAACCTACCAACAAAGAAAAGCCCAGGTGCTGATGGATTTGCTGCTGAATTCTACAAGAAATTTAGAGAAGATTTAATATCACTAGTTTTCAAACTCTTTCATGAAATAGAATGGGAAGCAGTACTCCCAAAGTCATTCCAGGAAGCAAGCATTACCCTGTTACCAAAACCAGAGAAGGGTCCAAGCAAAATAGAGAACTACAAGCCAATCTCCTTAATGAATGTAGATGCAAAAATCCTTCATTCATCCTTAATCTTTACATTAAGTGAAATAGGTGGGCACAGATAACCAAATATTGGATGATCACATTCTTATGATGAATCTTCAAGAGTTGATCTCAGAGAATCGGAGAGTGGAATAGTTACTACCAGAAGCAGGGAGAGTAGGAAGGAAGGAAGCCGGGGGAAAGGTTAATGTACGAGTACTTACTTAACAATAATGTACTCTGTTTTTCTAAAAGATCTAGAATGAATTCTGAATGATTTCAGCACGAAGAGATAAGAAATGTTTGAGAAAATAAATAAATTCACACACTGATTTTAATATTAAGCAAAGTATACGTGTATTCAAACATCATATGGTCTCTAATAAATAAATGCAATTTTCTGTACCCCAAAAATTTAATATCAAGAAAATTAATCTCCTGGAAGCTGAGTTCCATTTTTCCTAATGGTGGTGTGAGAAAATACACTTAATTTCATATAGATGTGAGAAGTGTATGAAATATATGGAAATAGGTTGTCAAATCCAAAACAGATTGTTTGAGCACCTGCACATACGTGTTGGTAATACAGGCTTTTCTTTTCAAGAAGACACATTCACCCACATGCATGGTGCGATAAAAATATCATGATGACTTAAATTTAAAATTTTAACTACTACAGCAAAAATCGAACTGCCATCACAGCCTCCTGCAAAGGCTCCCCTCCCTCCCAGAACTCTCACTCCGTCGGTCCTGCCACTTTCTGGAGCAGTTCCAGCCTCCCCTTCCATATGTGCAATTAGTTGTGCTGCCTTAGCTGCCTTGAGGATTTGATTCCACTCAAAATATGTACCTTTCATGGTCTTTATGACACTGAGAAAGAGTAAGCAGTCACACAGTGCTGGCGCTGGTGACTGTGGCAGATGAGACTCACCATAATGTTCTCACCAGCCTGCTTTCTCATTAGATGGCCTAGACAGCACTATTCACCGTAATTTTAGCAACATCTTGTGAAGACACAAGAGGACTTCTAGAATTCCTTCAGAAAGTGGCAGGAACTGTGGGATAAGGATGCTTGAAATGAGGAAGACTATTCCAAGGTTCATTAATGGCACTGTGCCTTTCACTGTAATAAATTTGTGTAATTTAACTACTCACCATCTATTTTGATCATGTGTCCTATATTCATATGTAAACACAGATTTCTGTTGAATATTGCATTGTATATTGAAAGGAATTTTGAGGGAAAGGGGAAATAGAAGTGAAAAGAACAAACCTTGAATGAAAACTAATTGACAGGAGTATAGAAATCCAAACAAAATATTTAAAACAAACATCTATCTTTTAATATCAATTGAGTTATGTTTCCTATCCTGACGACCAAGATATCTCAACATCAGAACCTTACTTACAAGTGTGTAATGGAAATTCTCTATACAGCTAATTGTGCTGATATCTTCAACACAAATTTAATTAACTATTGGAAGCCAAATGAGTGAATCAAAAGGTTAAAATGCAGTTCTTTCAAAAGAAATTTTACAAGGTTAATATAAATAGCAGATTCTTACTGCTTGTTTAACCAGTTGCCAAGATGTTGCTTCATATGAACGGATTTGTAGTCTTCCATTTCTGGAAGTCATTAAATGAGTCTTCTTGTGCTGAAATCAATATGGTGAACCAAAAGCTGAGTTCCGTTCCGAGGCTTTGGGAGAAACGGCTTCCTTTTCCATGACGGTTTCCGGTGGTCACTTCCTGCCATACTCAGGCCGTGCCTCTTCCTCCACCTTCAAGACCAGAGGCCCACCATCTTCACACCTCTCCAGGTTCAGTTACTCTGCTCCTCATTCCACATTCAGAGGGCTATTGCAGTTATATTAGTCCTTCCTCTGGAATACAGGATAATCTTCTTATTTTAAGGTCAGTTTATAGTGATTTTAATCTCCTCTCCCAATTGTGGGTATATGAGGCAACACCTGAAAGATTCTGAGGATTGAAAATAGGCATCTGAGAAATTTTTATTCTCCTCACTGAAAGTCCTTCTCTGGAGTTACTAGTTGTTCCTGAATAGATCTTTAATAAAATCATTGAACATAAATTATTACATCCTCTAGAGTGAGGCAATATGTTTTTCTTTCAAAATAACATACGAAGATGATTTGGGGAGAAGACCTAAAACTCTACATTCCTGACCTTCAGAGGGGATCACAGCCTCACTGCTCAGAGAATGGTCCATAGACCTGGACTAGCTGCACCTGCCCACGTGGGATCTGGTTGTGTGGGTCCCAGGTACTGGCCTGAGGCCACACAAGGTCTGTGGCCTCAGAATTTCCAGCAGAACTAGAATCCCTGGGGACTCACGAGCACCTGAAGTTGGAGAAATGCTGTCCTACAGTAGATTTTTCTCACATTCTCATTTTTGACATTTGTACCAGGGTAACTAATTGTGTCGGGATCTGTCACTGCACTGTACTTGTTAATAGCACCCCTTTAGACAACGCCAAATAACTCAGATAATCTCCACTAGAAAACCTCTGGCCCAGCTTATGTGAAGTGCAAGCATTCCTCAAGACTTCCACAAAAGTTTCATCCTGTACTTGGCTTATAAATGTAGGATGTCCAATCTCCTATAAGCCCAATTTCTGTGGTGGAGTAAGGAGTTCTTAATAGCACTATCACATAAAAAGGGCTGCTGTAAAAATGGAGTTGGACAATCCCTGCAAGGTGCAAAGCTCAGGTTATGGGGCTAAAAGAATTTATGTATTTCTTTTCACATTCTTGTTCTCTTACAAGATAAGAGCTGTGATTTGCTCTCTTATTATATTTGTTAACTATGAGTACAAAAATCCTAGTAGTTTTGATCGAGTGTCCTGAAGTCAGGAAATGTAGCCCTCATAGCTGTATATTCGTAAAAGCTTCTCTCTTTGTTAAACACAGTAATAGAAAATGTCTGGAGTTAGCTATCAAAGGCTGTGTTCCCAGCACCAGTAATGCTCTGAAGATACAAGAGGCCTAATTAACGTAGGTTGCTCAGTTTTACACACAGGAGAAAACAAACTGAAAGAGTAATATGGTGGTGGTGGGTTAGGCCACTGGATGTCAGGGGACTGGAAGGCAGGGGAACTCGTAGGTCCAGAATAAGAGAGGATGGTCTCACCTGAATTCTACTCTGATCTTTTGGGAACAGGGAATCTTTATAAAATTTTATTTTCCTGTCCAGATCAGAGTACCACAGGGAAATCAAGTGCTTAGAGATCAGAGTACAAAAACAGAGGGACGCAAGTGGAATGAATGAATACAGGGAGCCGTACTCATGTCCACCTCACTCATATCCCTCAGAGTCTGCAACCTTCGGGGGGATGGGATATACTTGTCTTTGGGATCCTGAAATCTGACTCGAGCACCAGCACTCAATATTTTCTATTCTCTTTTCTAGGGCCAGAGCTTCATCGTTCAGCATGCACCATCTGGGGAGGAATTCACATTTGTGCACGAACTCCTTGTTCTCAGAGATTGCATGCAAGTGAGCTCGGGAGTCCCGCAGACACTGCAGGAGAGTCAGCGCGGCAGTGTAGACCATTTACTGGATGTCGCCTGAGAGCAAAACTAGTGCAGCCTGCAGCTGAGAGATTGTGCTGCTGGCCTGGCTGCTTGCTTACATTACTTATGAATGTATAGTGCTAAAAAGAAATGACCAAGAAATAAGCAACACAGAGATCATTACTGACAAATTCGGGAAATGGAAAGTTAGTTAGAAGGGGGGATTGTATGCATAAATTTGTACTAATAAATACAGAATATAAATTCAAAGATCTCCACAATTTTTATCCTTCAAAGAAATTGTGCGATTTTCAGGAAAATGAATGGAATTTTATGACCATTTTAAAATAAGTGAGTCAGACGCAAAAAGGTAAATATCACATGATTTCTCTTACATAAGAAACCTAACAAATAAACAAAAGAAAAAAAAATAAAGGACAGGTCGTTGTACACAAAAGGAAGATTTTTTTCAAGTTAGAGGAGAGCAATACAGGGAGAGAAATGATGTGTCAGGGACTAAGGGGTAAAAAGTGATTAAGATATGTCATACGCATGTAGGAATCCCCCAAATGAATGTAACCTTATGCACTGCACACATACACTAAGAACAAAATCTTTGCAATTCAGGTGAGTAGATAAATAAGGAGGGATATGCATGAATTGGATCGCACCTCATTTTTAGTTTTTCACTTTTATTAGTACATGTTTGCAGTACATAATGATTACATTCAGCATAGGAAATTGTTATACGTACATAATACATTTCAATTCTTTTTTCTTCTTTCCCTCCACCTCATTTTATTTTTCTGTCATTTATTTATAAGACCTTATAAAGATAATTATCATATATAAGAATGAAAACCAGATTAACAGACCAAAGGCCAAAAAACATATAAGACTCAAGATACACTTTTAGATACATTGTCCATGCTGGATTACCATCTTTTTAATTTTTAAAGCTGGGTATATTTCCATATGTTTTCATATTGATAAGAAAGAGCTAGACTTCAGGATTTCTCTGAAACAGCAGTTCTCAACATCTTGATATCACAGAGTCTTCTTTCACTCAGGGGACTCACATGAATGATGGGTTTACTAAATTAGACAAAATGAGTGTGACAAAGAATTTTACTTTCAGTTATTTCATAAACAGGGAGGCTGAATAGACTTAGGACTTTCGTAGCCATTTCCCTTCATTATTTTATTTTATTTATTTATTAATTTTTTTTTTTGGTGGTGCCGGGGATTGAACTCAGGCCCTTGTGCTTGCAAGGCAAGCACTCTAATCACTGAGCTAAATCCCCAGCCCCCTCCCTTCATTATTTTAAATTGCTAACATTCCTTGCCTTTGATAGTGGGTTTGTAGGGTATTCTTGAATTTTTTCCTAATTTATATGTTCTTTTTTTAGTGTATGTTTACGTGCTTAATGATCATATTCATTGTAGGGAGTTGGTACACGTACACAGCACAGCTTAATTCTTTTCACTTCTTCTTTCCCTCCTCTCTCACTCTATGTCTTAGTCCCCTTCCTTTTCGCAAAAGGTCTATGTGTGTTTTGTTACATTTTCTTGTTTCAAACAACCACATTTTCACCGACTTTGTTGTTTGGATATATATTATACACAGAGATGTATTTGTGGAGAATGTGTGAGAGTTTATGAAATTTTGGTGTCAAATATATCAGTAGACCATATTGTGTTCCTGCTATTGCTTTTTACTCTAAAAGAATTGATTCAGCAATATATTATTCACTTAAGAACCCTTGCTTCATACAAAATTGCTAGATAAAGTTTTCATGCACCTAAGTGCTGATAAGTCTGTGTTAATTAGTCCTTGTACATATTTCCAACTGTGTTCACATTTCTATTATTTTGTATTGTGCCTTTTGATTTTGTTTGATTAGCTAGATTTCTAAAAGTCGCTTCATCTCTGGCCATTATTAGAAGGTGTTCTTCTTTATCATTTGCTTGCAGGTCATCTTTATCTCACACAAGTATATTTGAACCATTGATTTTTTTTTTTTACTTTTTTTTTTTTTTTTTTGTGGTGCTGAGGATCGAACTCAGGCCCTTGTGCTTGCAAGGCAAGCACTCTAATCACTGAGCTAAATCCCCAGCCCCTGAACCATTGATTTTTGGATAAGATGGCATTATAACTTTACATTCTACTTCCACATTCAAAAGGTCCTGATATATTGTTTTATTCCCAAGTCCCTAGCAGTTTATTTTCATTTTAAATTTTCTATTGCAAATTACTCCGAGGTAATGATTTCTCAATGCATAAATGTAACAAAGTGCCACCCTATACCCCTAAATGTATAAATCATTATGTTTCAGGTAAAAATAAAATAAAACTCAGAGCAATTCAAGGCCCAAGAACAGTGAACTGATGCCACACATACAAAAATGAGACAAAAAATGATGCACATGTAAGGAAATGAAAATGACAATTACTCTAATTTGTCAGTAGGCATTGTATGCATTTATCAAATTACTTTGTTCTCATAGTAGGTACAGTTATTATGTCTCGATTTTTGAACAGTGAGGAAGAGGGCAGCTTATCTGCTAGTACACTGAGTAAAAACCACCAAGTATGATAAAATAGACCTGGCAGAGGGAAAATTGACTGGGTATTTCATATTTAAAATGTTCAATTGTTTGTAGATACTTTGTACATTTCCTTTCCTGATTTTTTTACTTATTCCATTTCACCATTTTTCTTTTAGATATTGCGATCTGTTGGGTGCCCTGGTACCATGAAAATCTCACTGTTTTGTCCTTTATTGATAAATTTATTGTTTGCTCTTTTTTGTTTTTGCTGGGCACCAAGGAAGTGTAACTACATTGGAATGTTGCCAGAACCAAAGAAGCTTTTTCCTTCTCAAGAAGAGACCAGTGTGCTTACTAATCTTGTTCTCACTAACATCCATTTCAGCCCTCCCACCCCCCACAGGCATACACAAGGCTCACATATTCCCAAGGGTAGAACTCAATCCTCAGATGTTAATGGGGAGAGGATCCTTTCCAATAAGAAGCCCTTGCGACAAATTTAAGTGCAAGAGGCACACAGTGTGAACGAAGAACTCCCTGCATTGTATGGTTTCAGAGCATCAGTGAGTCCGCCCCGTTTCTCAGTGTTCTCTAGCACCACCTGCTCTCTCTCTCTTTCTCTGCCTTTCTCTCTCTCTCTCTCTCACAGTCCACTGCTTCTTTTTAAGCCTTGAATTTGTGTTCCCTGGGGCCTTTGCACTGACCATTCCCTCTGCAAGAATCTCATCTCTGAAGACAACTTGTATTTTGTGCCTTAATCACCTGTGGTGTGGACCTCTATGAAAATAGAACACACTGTCCTCTCTCCCTCTTCCTCTCTCTCTGTGTAATCAATGATTTTCATTTTTGTTCTCATTAATATGCTAATTATACATACAATTAATACATTTTTCCTGCAGAGTTGGTACACCATAAAAGTAGAATCTACTATCTTCTCCATCTTTTTCTCTATTTTTTTCTTCAGTGCACTTGTCACCATATGATATTATGTGATTTTAAAATATTTGCTTATAGTCCTACACTATCATTTGATTGCAGAGACTTTTGCTGTTTTCTGCACCTTATACATCTTATCTGTACACTGCTTGGAGCATAGATGATAATTAATCATTTTATTTTTAATTAACACATAATAATGATACATATTTAGGCCTGTAATATGAAGTTTTAATGCATGTATGCATTGGGTAATGGTCAAATGAAGGTAATTGGATTAATTAATTTAAGAATGTGTCATTTATTTTACATATAAAATACTCAAAATCCTTTTCTGTAGCTAGTTTGAAATATGTAATGTATTCCTTTTAACTATATGCAGCTTCTTACTCCTCAAGAGAATATCAGAAGTCATCCCTCGGATGTAGCTGTTTGTACCCATTGAAAAACCTCTTTCCATTCTTTTTGCCCTCTACCATCTTCAGCCCGTGGCAACCACAGTTCTGCTGTCAATGTCTATGAGTTAGTATATTTCACATTCCACATAAAAGCTAGAGCATGAGGTATTAGTCTTCCTGTGCCTGCAGTATATTTTTAACATAATTCCCTGCAAGTATAACTGTGATTTTCCAAATCACAGGATTCAATCATTATTTGCCAGCTGAATGCTATTCTACTGTGTGTATACACCATTTGGACGTGACCAGCAGGTATGTGGTATATGAAAAATGTTCAACACCACTAATCATCAGGGAAATGAAAATCGGTATCACCATGAGATATTGCATCACTCCAGTTAGAATGATTATTATCAGAAAGACAACAGACAACAAGTACTAGTGAGGACACAGAGAAAAAGGAATACTTACACTCTAGATCAGAATTCAAACGACCTAGAGTGTGAGTATTATGAAAAACAATGTGGAGACTCTGTGAAAAATTGAAATAAAACTACCATATGAACTAGCAATCTCATAAGCAGGAATATGTCCAGAGGAAATGAAATCAGCATTTTGAGGAAAGATCTGGAATCCCATGTTTATTGCTACACTATCCAGAACAGCCAAGATATCAAATGAACCGAAGTGTCCATCAATGGTACTCAGTTTACACTCTTCGAGGTGCATTTAAACATTTCTCTTTAATATTCTGCTATGCATGATCACCTAGGAAAAGTGTTGGAGTGAAATAAGAATTCATAATCATAGGTAACAAAAGGATACCCAAGGAGACCAGTCCATATAATTGTATAGAAATTGATTTCTTTTCTCTTTCTACTTTTCCTTTTTCTCTTTTAGTACTGGAGATCGAGTCGAGGGCCTTGTGTATGCCAACAAGAATGCTATCACTAATTGCATCCCTGTCCCAAGAAATAAATTACTTCGTAGCAAAATATGAATTGTACCACTTCCATTGTTTATTTAACAGGTGCTTCTGTGAAAATCAGTAATGTTATTGTTTTCTTTCCTAGTAGTTACATCTACTAAATGGAACCAAGGAATGGCACTCAATTTTTACAATTTCTCCTCCTGGGAATTTCAGAGAACCCCATACTGCAACCCTTCCTTTTTGGTCTGTTTCTCACCATGTATCTCATCACTGTGCTTGGGAACCTGTTCATCATCCTGGCCCTCATCTCAGACTCCCACCTGCACACGCCCATGTACTTCTTCCTCACTAACCTGTCCTTTGGGGACATCTGTATCTCTTCCACCACGGTGCCCAAGATGCTGGTGAACATATACACTCACAGCAAAGTCATAACGTATAAAGGCTGCATCATCCAAATGAATTTTTTGGTACTGTTTGTAGGGATGGACATCTTTCTGCTCAGTGTGATGGCCTATGACCATTTTGTGGCCCTCTGTCATCCCCTGCACTATAAAATCATCATGAACCCCCGACTCTGTGGATGGCTGGTGCTGCTGTCCTGGATGGTGAACACCCTGCATGCCATGCTACAAAGCATAGTGGTATTGTAGCTGTCTTTCTGCACAGACATGGAAATCCCTCACTTTTTCTGTGAACAGAATCACGTGGTCCACCGTGCCTGTTCTGACACCTTTCTTAGTGACGTGTCGATGTGTTCTGCAGCCTTGCTATTGTCTTGTTTTCCCTTTGGTGGCATCCTTTACTCTTACTCCAAGATAGTTTCCTGCATACTTGCAATGTCATTGGCTCAGGGGAGGCACAAAGCATTTTCCACCTGTGCATCTCACCTGTCGGTTGTCTCCTTATTTTATGGCACAGGCCTAGGGATGTACCTTAGCTCTGCTATCACCCCAAACTCACGCTCAACTGCAGTAGCCTTGGTGATGTACACTGTGGTAACCCCCATGATGAACCCCTTTATCTATAGTTTGAGGAATAAGGACATCAAAAGTGCTCTGAAAATACTGTTTGAGAAACAAACTATGAAAGTGCCAAGTGTAATGAAACTGAAAAGCCACCCATTCAGAGGCAGAACTTGGGATTCTTTAGCCTGATTGGTGAAATAAATTTTTCAAATTCTAGTTTATTCCTGGAGTATTCATTTCTTCGATTTCATCTCAGGTATATAATTCAATTACAAAATAACTTTATTACAATTTTTGCTCTCTATTATATCCAATCCTCTTTGTTTTCATTTTCCAGATTTTTTAAAGTTATTCTTATCTTTCAATTAAAAATATACACAAAATGCCTTTCATACCCTAGGATATATTTGTAAGAATATCTTCTCCAAAAATATATATGATACTATGTAATTTTAATGCTAAAAGTACTCATGAGGTATATAATTATACAAAAGAACTGAATTGGACAATAAAGCCTATTTTATAATTTCATATGTCAAGAAAATCTAAGACCAGTTTTTATTCATGTGTTTAACTTTCCTTTGTATTACCCTCCTGTCTTCCTTATACTGTAGAGTTTAATGTGCTAGGCTGTTTTATAACTGATTTTTAGGTTTTATTCTAAACTGGACCTGATAATCTCTTCAGCCACAGATAAGTATAAAGTTTTAATTATATCTGGGTCTCAAATTTCAGTCATCTCCTTGCTTTTAGACGTTGTCTTTTTTTAAAAGCATTTCATCACTGTAACAAAGTTCCTGAAATGACTGACTTATGCAATGAGAATTTTATTTAGGCTCTTACTTGCAAATATCCAGTCCACAATGGGCTCCTTTTTGTCTAGTAGCCTGGAGCCATGTGACAGGACAAATCTGCTCAACTTCTGACCAGGAGGGAAAAAAGGAAGAGGTTTTGGTTTCAGTATCCACAGTACTTGTGCTGCAGTGCAGGGAGAGGAACCAAATTGACCCCAGACTTATTTGCTTCACTATTTTTAGCACGCAGATATTGTTATTCTTTAGGTAAATTTTTGAAATTACAACATATAAATGAGGAACATATTAGAGGTGCATATAGTCAAACATTAGGAAGGGAAAGAGTGGGATGTAGCTATAAAAGGGCAATATCCCCTGTGGTTACCAATCCCCTTGAAGAGCTTTCCCCCAATGATCTAAGACTTCCTTACATGGTCCACTTCTTTAAACTTCTGCCACTTGCCAATACTATGAATGTGGGGAGTAGATCTCTAACAATGTACTATTGGGAGGGGCCATCAGGATCCAAACTATAGCACTGGTCTTGGCATCTACTTCAGTTTTGTAGCCAATCTGCATCTAGGACTAGTGTGATTCTTTCAGTGATGTACACCAAGCCCTCATTCATGTTTTCATTTCCAACTCGAAGAGCACTAATTTTAAGGGGACCTAGAGGGACTGCTTGGCTGGATTGTGTCTGTCACAGAAGGGACTGTGGAAGACTGTAATGAGTGGCAATGTGCAATGTACTGAGCCCCTAAGAGCCTGGATCCTTCATGCATTGTTGTGACTGCTTCTGCTTCTGCTATTTTATAGCAATTCTTCCCTTTGGCTTTTCAATAGGGGTCTTTCTTGCCATAGCTACTGTGAAATCGTTGCATATTATGTTACTCCTTTTACTTTTTAACTGATAATTTTAACATAAACTTTCTTGAGACCCAAGTGGGCCTGCCAAGACCACCAGCAGCTCCATCATGGCTTGGTGACCTACTAGGGAGCCTCAGGCTGGTGAGTCTATCCTCCCCCAGACCACAGTGAGCCCACCCAGCCCACTGGAGACTCCATCATGACTGGGTAGCCTGCTGGGGAGCCTTGAACCCTAACCAATATCAAGTAGAGCCAACCATACCCATGTCACTGAGGAAAGCTCTGGGGATATAAAGGACAAAAAGCCAACAACCACAAATATATAGAAGACACTGTAAGGAAAGACTTTTCCTTGAAAAGCATTGATATTTGTTTTAACATAACCTCCCACAAGCAAAATATAAAATCAACATGGACAACAAGCTAAAAGGAGGAAATATATACGTATACAAATAAAATGACAAGACACAGAAGTAAAACACAACCCCAGTCCCCCAGCCCACCCAGAACACACCCAGAGGACAAGGACGTAGAGGAAATCAGAAGACATACAACCAAATTTTCAGAAATGATAGCAGGAGAAGTTTAAAAACAGATAGGGAGGCTATAGAGATCATCAGATAGAAATAATTTCCCAGTTTAAAAAAGAGAAGACAAACATAATGAAAGACCTGCTTAGTGAGTTCAGAATAGGCACAAATAAAAAAAAGAGGAGTTTGGAAAAGTGATGGAGCACTTGAACCTTCAACTTCACAAAGAAATGGAACCCATGAAACAGATCCAAACAGATATCCAAGAAAGCAAGAACTCTCTTGAAAGTATATGCAGTAGATTAAATGAAAGCGAAGGTAGAAGCTCAGACCTAGAAGATAGGTCAGTAATTATTGATGATGAAAAGAAACACCTCTTAAAAATAAGTAGAGACTATGAAAAGTCACTACGACAGCTGCAGGATGATGCAAAGAAGAACAATATAAGAGTGGTTGGAGTGAATGAAAAAGGAGGGGACAGTGCAAAGGATCTAAAAAGATTATTTACAGAAGTAATGACAGA